>QFEY01002073.1:0-51386 GCA_003316435.1 Russula virescens | reverse complement strand
CGTTCCGTGATGTTCTAGTAGTTTCTGTAGCACCTGACCAGCCTATCTGGGAAGGTGGCTCCCGTGCCTCAGAATGTATATAAGGCAGGCATCTTGCGCCTCGGACAGGCCAAGTTGATTCTCCTGTCTCTTCTTCTGGACTATCCTATAGTCTGATCTCTAAGGGGTTCTAGGACGCACTCTAGAGCAGTAACCCTTGACTCTATAAGCCTCTCTAAGTCGCTTCAGAGACTTAGCTCAACACCCTATAAAGATACCTAGGGTGACTCTATCATAACAATCCAGCACATGTTACAGTGCTACAGGACGCAGCGGTGACACAATACAAGGGAGGGGAGAACTTCCTTGTCCAGGCTGTGAGAAGAAAGTAGATTGGTTGCGATAAGAGCCAAGTCAGGCTTGGAGTACATGAGGCTACAAATGGGTGCTACTTATACTACTTCCAAGCCACCAAGTATTAGGATCCTAGGGTAGAGTCACTACCCTACTACAGTGAGTCAGGACCAATGAGTCGTATAGTAATGAGTTAGGAATGAGTCAATCAGCTGCTGCTACTAGTAGGTGTACTAGTGCATGAGTCACATGGGGTTAGGGGATAGGGGATAGGCAGTAGGTAACAAGACAAGTCAGGTAGTCCACAACAAGATAGGGGATAACTGGAGGAAGCCGAAAAAGATTACCAGTGGGAAATGGGTCATAACAATTGTGAGTTGATTGGAACTGTCCCTGATCCTGCACATTGCACCATTAAATGATGCATATGGCCCATCCCCATAGGAGGAGGATGGACCAGTTGAAGCCTTAAGTCTCTGACTGAGACCTTCCAGGCTGAAGGACATGATGGTGTGGACATCTGGTGGTGCACAAGAGGTGGTAGTGACAAAGTGGACAGTATCTGACCTCTGTTTACCTTTGCCTTTACCTTTGCCATGTCCACCTCTCTTCTTCTTCTTGCCATGCTTAGGGCCTCATGCTTGAGGTGCCCTTTGCTGCTGGTAAGGGAGATATGGGGGTTGCTGCTGGTGAAAGGACTGAGCCAGATTAGGGGTGCATTTAATATTAGACAATTTGTTCACCTGCTGTACAGCTTGTCTGCTTTGGCAAGCTTGCTCTGCATCCCAGAAGCGAGTGATGGTCATCTTGGTGAGTTCCATCATCACTCCTGTGATTACTCCACCTGCCATGGTCATCTGAATGACCTGGGGGCCCCAGGTAGGAGGCAGATGCATCAGGACAGTCATTGCCTTAATGAAACCTGGAACTGGGACTCCATTAAGCTCTAACTTTTGGTAGAGTTGATCCAGCTTGTCAAATTGGGGTGCTGGATTCAGGGTTGGTTTGAGTCGGAACTCCAGAACTTCCTTCCAGTACCTGAAGACCTGTGTGGGGGATACAACATCATAAAGAGTTGCAGCCCTTGCCCAGATCTCTGCCAATGTAGTGGCAAGAATAAATCCCCCAGGATTTGCTGGATTGGGAATTTCTGTGATCTGATCATACACCTCTAATTCCACTGTCATACCCAAGTATCTGATGGATCTGATGTTAGCTGAATCCCATCTCCGCAGCACTTCTACCTCCTCCATGGTCAGAGCTGCAGGGTTAGCTGCTACTGAGTGCACTAGGGATCCATCTACAGTGGTCCAGACATCCATTGTTTGCAAATAAAGATGGATGTAGTGTTTTCATTCTTGGTAATTGGCTGCTATGAGCCAAGGAATGAGTTTGAGTAGATCACTTGACATATTTGGCATTGATAAGGCAATCTGAAATGTTGTTCCCTTTAATCAGCATACTGTAGATGCTGAGTGAGACAGAAAGGGAACAGATCCAGTGCTTTATGAGCACCACCACTCTTGTTCCCCTTATATTTTCAGGGTTGGGGGCAAGTGAACACAAGCCTGGTTTATGCCTCCTTTGGACACATTCCAGCATTCCAAAAGTGTCTCTCTCTTCAGGATGCCATTTCTGGTGATCCCTATATGAGCATACTCCCATGAGGGGTGCAGTATGGGAATCTGGGGTGTACCAGCAAGGGTTCACCCTTCAGGGAGGACATCATTATTCTATTGCAGCCAGTGAGGTGCAGTAGGAAGATGAAGGGCACCAGGGCCCATAACCTGTTCTGCAGCAATGGGTGCATATAAACTAGGCTCACCAGGTAACTTAGAGACTACTACTGTGTGCTACAAAGTGGGGGAAAACCACACTACTCATTAGGAGTGAAACTGAGGTCCTTATATACATAAGGGACTGTGTGATGTGACTGCTAACCTCTAGGTATAGTAATGAGTGACTGAGGAATACAATGATACATTGTAAATAATAATATCCCTTTAAGGGAAGCTTCCATCCAAATATGGAGCTGTGCACTCCACACTTCAACATTAAAGATGGCAGAAGGGAGACTTGATAAGTATATTGCTGTTAAGAATCATGGGACCTCTGAAATAAATGAGGTGAAACCATGTGACTGTGGGACTGCATATCACCCCAAAGGGGGATATAGTGGGTGAAGGCACAATCAAGAGAAAATATAACCAGACTGGGGTTTGAACCCAGGACCTCCCAGTTATATCCTGGTAGCTCTAACCACTGAGCTATCCAGTCTTAAGTTCTGAAGTGGGGTATTGGCTTATGACTGATTGCCATATCCAACACACCCCCCCAATCTGGCATATCTCCATTCAGAATGATGGTGCTGCTACCATGTTGAGAATCATGGGACCTCTGAAATAAATGAGGTAAAACCATGTGACTGTGGGACCACACATCACCCCAAAGGGGGATATAGTAGGTGAAGGCACAATCAAGAGAAAATATGACCAGACTGGGGTTTGAACCCAGGATCTCCTGGTTATATCCTGATAGCTCTAACCACTGAGCTATCCAGTCTTGAGTTCTGAAGTGGGGTATTGGCTTATGACTGATTGCCATATCCAACAATTGCCACCTTTGAACAACTGGCAGAGACCACTGGCTGGGCCTGTGACCACCCTGGAATGATTGAGGCCTTTTGGGAGGGACTCCCAAAGCCCCTGGCTAGAAGATGCTTTGAAGCTGAGGATCCATCTACTACTTAGGCAGATTGGATCACTACTGTCAGGAAGGAGCATGCCAGGTATGGCCTAATGAAGGCTTCAGGATTCTTTAACAGAAAGGAAGACAGGAAATATCCCAGACAGGCCTACAAGCAGCATGCAAACTTTAATCTTAGTGCAAGGAAGGATAATTGAAGAATCTGTCCTGAAGACTGCATGCAAGTAGATGCTGTCACAGACAGACTCTTAGTACATTCTCAAGGATAAGGCATATGTGAAAATTTTACTATACACATCCTGACCCATTCTGATCGCTGTACAAGTATGGTATGTTCCCCTTTTGATCTCTGGATCACCTGAGGATCCCTATACTATTTGCTGTGTCTGTGACTTGTCCTGACTCATCCCTGATATGTACTATACTAGTGGGCAGTGTCCCAGCATTGTGCCAGACCCTAGGATTGGTACTAGTAGTATTACGATCCCTTCTGTATATAAGGAAGCGTTGATGTGAAGTTGAGCCCTAAGCTCAACTTAATTCTCAACTTGTAGCTGCTCCACTGCATGCATCTAGAGGATAAGGGATCGCCATACATTCTATCCCCTCTTCTCTTGTTCCTTGAGTGCCAGAGTCTATCAGTCGCTCACCTCAGCTTCTCTCCTTCAAGACTCTACCTAGTCTACCTGCTTAAAGGCACAGGTGTATACTGCTTAAGCTTGAGCGTTAAGCAAGCACATCCTTAGCTGCACTACTGCAAGGGAATTGAGCCGTCCTCTTACACGTCTCATTCCTCTGCATTTGTGTTTACAAGCTACACTACTTGGAAGGTTTAATTGTCCGTGCTCATTCACATTAAACCTCCCAACTTGTGTCTGTGCACCAGTGCTGGGTGGATTGTTGATAGCATCTACATTCCTCATCACACTTGTGTCTCAGAGGTTCAAAGAGCGAGTGTAACTACTCACTCTTCTACCTCTGATAGCTTGCTAGGTCCACTTGACCTCATTCTTGCAAGTTCTCCAGTCCAAGGCCTGCTACAGCCTTAACAGATGCAGTAAAGGTGGATAGTGTCCAGCTGTTCTCAGATGAAAGGAAAAGATACTTGGATGAAGGACAATGCTTCAAATGTGGCAAAAAGGGGCACCAAGCTAAAATCTGCCAAAAGGACACTACTGATCAACCTGTGAAAAACAGAATCACAGAGATAGTGGACAATTGAAGCACCACATCGGAAGTACCACCCTATGAAGATCCCCCTCATGATTATAAGAAAACTGCCATCAATGCAATTAAAGGAATAACTCAGGAAGATTGGAGTGCCATGCTAGAAGAAATACTTGAAGAGAACTTGGATTTTTAGAGGCCTGAACCTTGCCAGCTTGGGTAAGGGCATTAAACCTTGATGCAGTGTATTTAGGAACAGAAGAATCAATGAATGTACCATTTACTTTGCACACCAAATGAGGAAAAGCTGAGGAAGAAGCACTCCTAGACAGTGGGGCAACAGAAAATTGCATGGACATGGCTACTGCCAGAAGACTAGGCCTAGGATCGCAACCACTGGAGACCCCTAGGCCTATCTACAATGTAGACAGGACTTGAAGCCAAGCAGGAGCCCTGATGCATTATACAGAACTTAAGGATTCAAAAGGACAAAAAGGAAATCACTCAGAGGTTCTACTTGACCCATCTAGGACATGTAGGGATGGACATGGGTAAGGGTAAACCCGCGGTTTTACAGTCACGGGTGTGACAGGTACGGGTGCGGTTGCCTAATTCTACTACCTGTGATACACCAGACCTGTTTTGGCGGTGTCACAGGTTTTGATGGTGTGACTTGTAACCTCTCTTGCATGTGTGACGTTTCCTTAGTCACTCAGATTCCTTCCTTCCGCCCCTTCCACAATGACGCACAACACACACAAAATGACAATGGCACGCAACAATAACAACAAACGACAGCGCGCCACCCGACAACTCAATGCAATGATGGCGCCACACCCAAGGACACAACACAAAGACAGCGTGCCACCCGACGACACAACACAAACGACGGTGTGCCACCCGACAACTCAACGCAACGACGGCGCCACACCCAAGGACACAACGCAAAGACGGCGTGGCACCCGACAACACAACACAAACGACGGCGCAGCACTCGACAACTCAACACAAACGATGGCGCTATACCCAACAACTCAACGCAATGATGGCGCGACACCCGACAACTCAACACAATGACAGCACAGCACCCGACGACACAACACAAACGATGGCGCGGCACCCGACAACTCAACACAAATGACAGCGCCATACCTGACAACTCAACGCAACAACGGCACGACACCCGAGGACACAACACAAGGACGGCACGGCACCCGAGGACACAACACAAATGACGGCGCGGCACCCAACAACTCAACATAAACGATGGCGCAACACCCAACAACTCAATGCAACGATGGTGCAACACCCGAGGACACAACACAATGAGTGCAGCACCTGACAACTCAACACAAACGATGGCGCCATACCCGACAACTCAGCGCAACGACAGCATGGCACCCGACGACATAATGCACACGACGGCATGGCACCCAACAACACAACGCAAATGACGGTGCCACACCTGAGTCGACCCGACCCCACAACGCAAGTTACACAATGATGGCGCGGCACCCGACAACAACACAAGGCAATGATGGCGCCACACACGACACAACACTGACATGAACACAACAAAATGCCGACACGAACACAACACAATGCCGACGCAAACACAACATGGACAGTAATTACACAGTGGCATACTATACCCTTGATAGTTAGAATAGTGTATATAGTTTAGTCAACCACAGGGTGTACCTGCGGTAACACTGTGCGGTTGTGCAGTGTACCGTGGTGTACTGACACCATGGTAAATGAATAAAACCCACAAGTTGAACCCTTCACCACGGGTACGGGTTGTAAACGGGTACGGTGCTACAGGTAAGAGGTGTGGTGTAAGATTAAGTCACCCGCAGTGTGACCCATGTCCATCCCTAAGGATATGATCAAGCAGTATTTGGACTACCTTGGCTAAAGGCACTAAACCCAGGCATTGACTGGGAGAATGGCATCATAGAAGGAGAACGAGTGAATTTATACACTGTAGAGAAACCAAAATGGGCCAGGACCTGCAAAATCCTTCTGAAGGGATTAAAGATTGCCAAGCAGGCCTTCTTGACCTTTTACCACCACCATCTCTTTTCCATGTCTCAACAACCCATTCTGACTCTGTTGGAGAAATGCAAAGCAGTGACCAAGAGATTGCAGCTATGGCATAAGACCTCCGACCCCCACCCTAAACTCTTCTTCGATGACAGCATAAATGAAATCATGATTCAGGAGCTCATGTTCTTGAAGCAGTTCACTCCTGTTGCTCTCCTGCGGAATGCGATGGCTGCTTATGCCCCTGGCCCTGCTCCCCCTTCCTCTCCACCCTCTATGGTGGTTGACTCCCCATTGCCACCCATTTACCAACCCCCCAGCCCACCTCCTGGACAAACATGGGAACACGTCCCTGACTGGGCCTGTCAGGCTGTGGCTATTCCTGAGGGACCTCTCCCTAACCCTCTGCCCACTAACCCTGGGCCCAGCTCACATAAGACGAAGACTTGTGGGGCACAGGCATCAAACCCTGTGCCCTCCCCTCCCACAGCCATGGGTGGGGCAGACCTAATCCTGGTTTTCAAGCCAGGGGAGGATCTGTCAGTCTTTGATTACCACAACATTTTTCACAAGAGGTGGTTCCTTTCCCAGGATCACATCATCAAGAACATTGTCTCTGCACAGAAGGACGATGATGGCACATACATCTGGGTCGAGTTTACTCCCCAGTACCACAGCTTCCTTATTCGGTCAGGCCTGTGGCTCATCCCCCACCAGACTGCTACACCATGCCCACCAGCACCCCTGGTGAAGAAGGTGAAGAAGGTTATTTTTGCATTCATCCTTGAGGTCTTGTCAGAGGGCCCCTGTAAAACGGGGTTCTTTGACCTCCCATCCAATTGGTGCAAGTCAACCCAGAAGACCAAGAAGAGGCACCTAGCTTGCACCAAATGCTGAGCTGCCCAGAAGGAGAAGCATAACCTGCCAGGGAAACCTGGAGGCATGTGCCAAACTTCTCTGCTCGTTATATGTACAGAGACCCCACCATCCAAACTGGTTTTCGGTCCACCACCCCCACTGGTGCCACCTTCCCCCACCATCCCAGCTAGCCCTAATCGTGTCCGTTTGGAGGAGGAGATGCAGGTGCTGGAGTTTTGGGAAAGGAAAGGTATGCTTACTGATAGCAAGGCTGAACATATGGCTATGTTGACAGAGTTGCTATATGGGGATGTAGGGCTAGAGGCAGACAGGCTTGCGTGGTCGGAAGTCACACAGGCTATTACTACTGGCTTAAACCCTGTCTCTGACTGAGGCCTTCTGGCCCTATTTTGTATATAGTTTGTATTGTAAGGAGCAGTTACATATGAATGACATGCGATTCCACCAAAAAATAAATAAATAAAATAAAGATTGCCAAGGAACAGAAACTTCAAGAAGGAGATAAAGTTTGGATTCACCTTCCAATCAAAACACATATCAGGAAAACCACAGTTGCTCAGCAAATGGCTGAAGAGTACAAGGGACAACAAGATGAGCCTGTTACCCTCCCTAAGGAATTCCAAAGCTTTCTAAGGTCTTCTCTGAAGAAGAGGCCAAACAATTTGCTCCATCAAGGGAAGACAACCACTCAATCAGATTTAAACCTAGGGTAGACCCTAGCTTCAAGTGCAAGGTATATCCTGCCAGAAAAGAAGCAACTAAGGCAATTAGGGATTGGACAACTGATATGGTGGAAAAGGGGTATATCTGCCCCTCTGACTCACCTATAGGAGTCCCTACATTCACTGTCCTCAAAAAGGATGGCACTCATCGCATAGTACAAGACTATAGGCCAGTGAATGATATAACCATCCCAGATCAACAACCTATGCCTAATATTCGCCAAGAAATCAATGACCTGTACAGGGCACAACTATTCTCAAAATTTGACATCAGAGCAGGCTATAACAATGTCAGAATAAAGCAAGGAGATGAGTGGAAGACTGCCTTTCACACCAATGAAGGCCAGTATGAACATCTGGTTATGCCTGTTGGATTGAAGAATGCACCAGCTACCTTCCAGAGAATAATGAATTGATATCTGGAAAGCCTCAAAACCCAATATGGGCAAAGAATCAAGTGCTATTTGGATGATGTTCTAATCTCCACCTTTGAAGGGGACCCCCCTGAACTGCATAATGAAATAATCAGGAAATTTCTTGGGATGTGTCAAGAAAAGTCACTCTACTTGAAGCTATCCAAGTGTCAATTCAGAAAACCCAAGATTGAGTATCTAGGGATGACTCTAGATGGAAGCATAGTCAAACCTGACCCAGCAAAGGTAGAAGGACTTAGGAACTGGCCCAGAGTACTCCAAGATGTACATGAAGTGTGGAAAGTCCTTGGAGTTCTGGGCTATCAGAGGCAATTCATCCCAGGATTTGCCCAACTAGCTAAACCACTCACCAACCTACTCAAGAAAGGAACAACCTTTGAATGGGCCCCCTTATGCACTCATGCATTAAATGAACTAATCTATTGCATAACCACAGAACCAGTCCTAGTGCACCCGATTCCAGGAATCCCCTTCCACCTAGTAGTGGATGTATTGTCTTATATAACTGGGGCAATCCTTATGCAAGATCAAAAGAAAGAAAGATGAGTAATTGGGTACCACTCTCAAGCCATCAACCCAACAGAGCAGAGGTATCCAATCTATGATAAAGAACTGATGGCAATTGACAGAGGACTGGAGCACTGGAAACATGTGCTTCTAGGAGAACAAGTACACATCTGGATGGACCACAAGAACCTAGAATATTACAGACATTTCCAGAAAGTCAACAATCAAGTAAAAAGGATTGAACAAAGGATGCAAATGTATGACTATAAATTGGAACACCTCTCAGGGATCAAGAATTGTGCAGATGCTCTTTCAAGAAGATCAGACTATGAGCCAGCCAACCATGAAGCAGAGACAATCCTCCAACCCACAGTCTTTGTCAAGATGACATCTGCACTCAAGCTGGACAAGATAATCAGCATATCACAACAAACAAATAAAAAGAAGATTGAGGAATTAAAGAAAATGAAGAACTTGCATTGGAAGGACAATCTCTGGTGGGTGACTACTACCCATGGGACCAGGGCCATTGTTGTGGAAAACAACAAAGTTAAGAAAGGGGTAATCTCCCTATACCATGATTTTAAAACTGCTGGACACCCAGGCATCTGGAGAACATTTTCAATTATCGCAAATGACTACTGGTGGCCCAACATAAAAGAGGATGTTACTCAATATGTTAAAGGATGTGCAATCTGCCAAAGCACTAAACCATGGACTACACAGCCAAAACCACCACTGAAACCAATCACCAATGATCCAGATGCACTCTCATTTCAGACAATAGCAATGGATTTTATTATGAAGCTGCTGAAGAGCCAAGGATATGACATTATCCTAACCATCACAGATCACAATTGTAGTAAAGCAGCAATCTTCATCCCCAAGCCTCTTGACTTCTTACCACCATCATCTATTTTTCATGGCCCCAAAAGCTAGAATCCCTTCCCTTGGCTTGACTCATGTTGTGGTGGATTGTGTGGAATGGGAGGCGTGCCCCAAGTGATAAGACCTTGTCTGAGGTCTCACTTGCAATAGCAAGCCTAGCAAAGGGCAAATGATCAGTGAGTGTCCAAGTGAAGTTGTGTCCTGCCAGATTAGGAAGGTGACTGGGCTGGGAAGGACTGGAACATAGTATGACTCTGAAGTTGATTGCTTATAGTCCAATCAATAGACTCTGGATGGCTTGTAATTAAATACAAGTCCAAAAGTGAATGTTAGTGAGGTGAGGAGGGCCTTCAGAGGTGTACAAGAAATGACAATGAGACAATAGTGTGTATTTGGAGTAACACAAGCTTAAGGCTTAGAGTGAATACAGGCATCTCTATATATACTAAGGAATCCTTCTGGAACATTCTGAGGCAAGTAAGCAATAGTTGGATGAGTTAGCGATCAGTCAGCAGTGAGTAATCAACAAGTCAGCAAACAGTAAGCAACATGTAATCATACAGAGACAATGAGTCAGTAATCGGTCAGCAGTGAGTAATCAGCGAGTCAGTGAACAGTAAGCAACATGTAATTATACAGTCTTGGATCAACAGGTCATGAGCAAGATCAGGGCATGTAACAGTCATCCCCCCCCCAGATGGCGACTTCCATGTCACTATATCAGTCCATAGTGTTCCCACCCTCTACGTAATCCACCCAATCGAAGTCATAATCTTTGGGTTGGGGGCTAGAAGCCCTGTTGTAGTAGTCCTCCAGTTGAGGGTCAGAGGTTTTGACTAGTGTTTTAAGGTCCAGTTAAGTCCGGTTTTTTGACCCTATTTGAACTTAACCAAGACTGTAACCGGTTACAACCATAGCACAAAATGGAAATAACCTAACCGGACCAGAGAGAACCGGTTCATTTTGGTTCAGTTACAGTCTATTGACCAGTTAAAACCGGTCTCACACTGAACTGATCTCACAATGTCAAAAACATAAAAATAAAAACTTATTTCATTCATATAAAGGTAATTACTACACTAAAACTACCTAATACAAAAAAGGAACAGGGGGAGCACCCAGCTCACCATCAAAATGGGAAGCTAATGAGAGGGTTTATATACCCCAGGCATGTGCACAGGCCATTTGGCCTTGTTTGTATCCACATGTAGTGCTGCCGTGTCTCATTTCCATTTCCATGCTGATGTGTTCATGTTATTTATCCATGTTTGTACGTTCATTCAACTCGCCACACACCACACCTTTCAATCTTCAAGCTTTAATCTTACTTGGATGTGTCACGCATGACAATGGAGCACAATAAACGATGTAACACAATGAATGGTGTGGCTTGGTGCAACAAACAGTGAGGCAACACACAACAAATGGCGAGGCAATATGCAACACAATGGCAAGGTGACGTGCAACAAATGGCACGACGATGCATAACAAAGGTGCTGTGACGACAGTCAACAAATGGCACCATGATGATGTGCAACTCATGGCACTACAACAGGCAACTCACAGCACCGCAATGACATGCAAGACATGCATAAGGAACAGCACAAAGACACGTGACTTACAGCATGAGCAAATGGTGCCATGACTCGCAACTCATGGCATGACAACATGCAATACAGTGTAATAACGGGGCACAAGGAGAAAGGAGGGGGATTGTTATGTACTTAGTTATAGTGTATCAGTTTAATACAATAATAATAAAGGCTGGTTTTAACCAGTTTTAACCAGTTTTTGTCAGTTTTTTGAAAATTGGTGTGGCTCTAAGACTGTAACTGGTAATAGTTAGAAAGCAGCTTAACTGAAACTGAAAGTCTGGTCTCTTCCGGTTAAGTTAGGTTCAGTTCCAGTTAAATTTCCAGTCTAGTTAACTGGACCTTAAAACACTAGGTTTGACGAGACAATCATCAGCAATGGTGTGGCGGATCTCAAAGAAGGTGTACCCTGGTGTTAGATTAGAATACATACACATCACATGTTCGTAGTGGGGGTGCCTCTTGTCTATGGCACACTTCCCTTTAGTGCAGCACTTTGCATGCAGGATTTGGCATTCCTTTTTGTAGTGCCCCTTTTGACCACACCCACTGCAGTGGTTTTCATGTTGCTTTCTCTGTAAGTAAGCCTTCCGATTCTCCCTCCTCTTCTGAAGTGGCTGGTTAACATAGGGAGTGGTTGAAGAGTTGGGCGCAGGGGGTGTAAGGGTGTGAGGCACATCAAAAGGCTGTGGCATGGGTGTGTTTTGTCCCCTGTCTTGGTTGAGAGAAGGGTACTCTCGAAAGTGAGGTGGATGCAGTAAGGGTTCTGGGGAGGACCAGGCAGTAAGGACTCACTCAGAAATTTCCAGGCTCTGGGCGATCACCTCTAGAGGTGTGTCTGGTAGGGAGGAGAGTTTGATGATGTGCATGGGAGAGGTAGTGATGACTACTACATCTCTTGGGAAAAACTCTTGGCTAGGGTCACAAGTTCCTGGAACAACCCCTTGCCCAGTGAGGAGGTTGAGTTGATGTTTGATGCGAGGGATAGCTCACATGTGTGTGAGTTGTTCTCTAACCTTCAGGTTGGAGTCCGCAAGAGTTGTGAGTTCCAAATTATGGGCTGTGGCTGAGGCTCGTACTGTGTTTAGGAGCAACTGAATTTTCTTCACTTGCTCCTTCAAGGCCACCAAGGACTGGTTTGTTTTATGAAGGTGATGGATGTCAGTGAGCAGTGAAGGGTCATTCAAGTGATAGAGGGTGAGGGTTAGGATGGTGTTAAAGGGGTGGTCCTTGACAAGGGTGTTGAAATCATCTGAAGAGGGAGGAGTATCTCCCTTGTGTGGGGCTTGAGTGATGGCGACTAAAGGGGTGTAGTAGACTTCTCCTCCTTGACCAGCTGTACCAAGGACAACTGGTTCAGGCCTTCTTGACCTTGTACCACCATCATCCCTTTATCAATGTCTCTCCGACAATGAAAACTTACTCCCGCCATGAAACAGTCTGCTGCCTGTGACAGGGCGGACTTAGCTGTTGCTGATGGCACAACTCCTAAACTCTTTGTCGACAATGAGATGAATGAACTTATGATTCAGTATCTGCTGATTCAGAGGAACAACCCATCTCTTGCCACTCTTGTTCGGAACACTATGGCTGCTCGCCAGCCTGTGCCCCCTCCAACATCTATGGTTGTGGACTCACCCTCCTAGTGTTGGGGAAGTTTGGTTTATGCCTGAAACCACTTAGTGAAATGAAGGTAAAGATCTTATCCAATCACTTAGCAAATTTAGGGACACTATCTCCAGATATAGAAGACCATAATCCTAAATTCGCTAAGCAATTGAATTAGATCTTTACCTTCATTTCACTAAGTGGTTTCAGGCACAAACCAAACTTCCCCAACACTACACCCTCCCCTCCTGCCTCAGTTTCTACCCCTGCCCTGGCACCTGCAGAGGTCTTGGCCTCCCACTCCACCGAGGCAGTCCTGGCGGGGAAGAGCCCTCTTCCTCCTCCCCCTGATCTCCCTCCCCTTGCCCTGTCCCCTGAAAAGGATAGGGTACTCATGGCATCAGATGATCCAGGCCCTTCGGTCTTTGATTATCTGAACCTTTTCTGTTCTCAGTGGTTCCTATCATGGGATCACCTTATCAAGAACATTGTCTTGGCCCAACAAACCCTGGGCCAAGACTCACATCCCCTCATCACTGAGATGAATCGGACCTGCAGGATTGTGGCTGCAGGCACCAAGCATTCGCCCCACCCCGTTGAGGCACCTGACATTTACACTTGGGTTGAGTTTACTCCCCAGTTCCATTCATACCTGGTCAGGAGCAGCTTACAGCTCCTTCCCCTTGGCTGGCCAAAGAAGCAGGTCAAAAAGGTAAAAAAGGTAATATTTGTCTATGTTTTAGAGATTCTTTCCGAGGGAGCGCCCAAATGCTTCTTTGATCTTCCTGGCATGCGTTGCAAGACCATGAAGCAGGAAAAGAAGAAAGAGGCCCGGAAGGCAAAGGGGAAGGCTGTGGAGAAATCCATGGTGATTCCCAAGGTGCCTCCATCCAGGAAGCGACCCCATACCCCGTCCCCTACAGAGGGTGTGCCCCCGCCACTTTTGACACCACAGCAGGAGGAGGTGAAGGTGTTAAGGTTTAAGGAGTGCAAAGGTACAATTACCCTGGCTGAGAATGTGTGATTGGCATCGCTGGTGGGGAGAAGTAGTGACCATACTCAGGCTGATGACGATCTGGCAGTGGCGCACAAGAAGATGGCACATCGGATGGCCAGAGGCAAGAATCTTGCTGGGTTAGGGCTGGAAGAACTTGAGTACATGTAGGCATGAACTCCTCTGTTTATGGCAAAAGCCCAATGTTGTGTAGTTAGTTTGGCCTAATTTGCACATAAATCTGCTACCAAAAAAAAAAAAAAAAGGACAACCGGTTCATCATCCACCAAAGCATACTTGACGTACTTCATTGGGTGAGGCCCACTGTCAGATATGCCACCATTTGCACCATCCTTGCCATTGCAGCTCTGGAGGACCTTGAGCTTTGCTCCATTGACATTTCTTATGCCTATCTTAATGGGGAGCTTGAGGAGGAGATCTATATGCAGCAGCCTGAGGGATTTGAGGTCGGAGGTCCAGAATATGTATGCAAGCTTTGCAAGTCACTCTATGGGCTCAAGCAAGCTAGCAGAGTCTGGAACAAGACACTTCATGCTGTGCTCATCTCCATAGGATTCCAGTGAGTTCTGTCAGACCATGGGTTGTACATCTATTACAGAGATGGGATTCAGATTTTCATGCCTGTCTTTGTGGATGATATCACTCTGGCTGGCAACAATGCTGCAGCCATTGACTCCTTTGTCCAGGAGCTGTCTTCCCACTTCAAACTTCATGATTTGGGGCCCACCACTCAACTCCTTGGCATGGAGATTCACAGAGATCATCCCAAGTGCACCCTCTCACTCTCTCAGTGCAACTTCATCACCCAGCTCATTCACCAGCATGGTTTACAGGATGCTAAGCCTGTATCCACTCCTCTGAACCCTGGATCTTGCCTCTCCACCTCCATGGCACCTCAGAATGATGCAGAAGCTGAGGAGATGTCCCAGTATCCTTACATCTCTGTTGTGGGCTCCCTGATGTATCTGGCACTCACCACAAGGCCTGACATTGCCTATGCTGCCGGAGTTCTTGCCAGATTCAATTCCAATCCTGGCCTGGCTCATTGGCAAGCTGCAAAGCATGTCCTTCGCTATCTGAAGGGCACAGTGGACCACAAACTTGTCTACAAGCCCTCTGACTCTCCGGAGCCCTTCATCACCTATTCTGATGCTGATCATGGAGGCAATCCAGACAATGGGAGATCCACTGGAGGATATGTGGTTAAGATTAGGAGTGGTGCAGTATCATGGAGTTCAAAGCTTCAAACTCTTGTTGCTCTATCCACCACTGAGGCAGAGCACATCTTAGCTGTTGAGGCTGGAAAGGAGATTATTTGGATGTGCAACCTTCTGGGGGAGCTTGGATTCAAGTTCTCAGGTGCATCCATTCTCAGAATGGACAATCAGTCTGCCATTGCTGTGAGCAAGAATCCTGAGCACCATGGGAAGATAAAGCATCTCTCCCTTCACCTCTTCTGGCTTCAGGATGCTGTGGAGCAAGGCCTGATTGCACCCACATTTGTGACCACACAGAACATGGCTGCTGACATATTTACAAAGGCTTTGGACCGGGTGAAGTTGCAGAGGTGTGTTGGTATGCTTGGATTGGAGGGATGTTAGAAGTTGAAGCCTTGCACTGACATGGGGGAGTGTTATTGTGATTCTTGGGCCAAGCATTGGAGCTATGGCTCTATGGTGCCAGTGTAATGCTCTAGATGCGTTGTTCAGGATTTCCCGTAAGTTTCAGCTTAGTCAGGTTGATATTTAGTGCGGAGGAGCAATTTTTAGCCTTAGTCTTATTTGCTCCTCTGCAGGTATGTAGTACATTTGTTAACTACTTGATATTAGTCTTATTTGCTCCTCTGCAGTCCCCTGTGGTTGTCTCTCAACCAAGGGCCCCTCTAGGAGATATTTTAACACAAAGGGTGAATGATCAGTGAGTGTCTGAGTGAAGTCACATCCTGCCAGATTAGAAAGGTGACCAGGCCAGGAAGGACCAGAATGTAGTACAACTCTGAAGTTGATTGCTTAGGCTCTGTACAGCAACGGGTTCAGACTCTAAAACTTGTGATTTTGGGGTTTTCCAGGAGTGACAGGAGTGACAGAGAGTAACAGGCGTGATGGATGTAGTATGACATAATTTAAGTAATATGTGTTTTTTTCCTTGGGTTATGGTTTGTTTGCGGCGTCATGCGTGATGTGTAACAAGTAATGGGTGCAACACCGTGACCTTGCAACTCTTCTCCGCACCACATCATCATGCGGACTCGCTCGTCATCTGATGAGGATCCTCAGCAACCAGAAGACACCCAGCCAGAAGAAGAAACCCAGCAGGGCGAAGATCCCAAGACATCCATTGCAAAATGGGCACTGGCAGAGGAGAAGATGTTTATCGCCTTCCTTACAGACCACAAGGATCAAATGGGCTCTGGCTCGACGTTCAAGGACCAGATCTTCCAACAGGCATCCGTCTATATCAAGCCATATTATGAAACTGGACCTGAGAAGACGATGAAGATGGTCAAGGAAAAATGGACCAGGGTGCATATATTGTCCTGTATGCGCAGCATCATAAAAGCTGATATTATATATCAAGATCAAGAAGCAATACAAAGTGGTGTTGATTCTCAAGTCGAAGTCCAGAATCGGATTTGTATGGGATGATGAGAAAGGGATGGGCGTAACACCGGACAGGCAAGCTGAGTGGGATGATTTAGTCAAGGTATGTCTCTATATCTAGTTCATCAACAATGTCTGATCAGTAATAGGGCAACAAAGACTTCAAGCAGTTTTCCAACAAGGGCTTCGCGCATTTCGATACTGTGGCGGCATTGATGCCATCGAGAGCCAGAGGCTTGCACGCCCATCATGGCTTGAACCTAGCAAACCGAGTTGGCGAGGCAAGTACATCGTCTGGCTCAATGCCGCCGCCGCCACTGTCGTGACCACCGCAGTCTGATCAAGACCGTGAATCCTCTTTGCTGGCATCAATTTCGGGCTTCTCCTCAGTCTCCTCTATCAACTTTGGCAAGCGCAAGTCAGTTTTATTCGAGAACGATAACAGCGGCTGTTCTCCTTCGTCTTCCGATTTGAACAAAAAACGAAAGAACGACATTTTTATTGAATCGTTATTGGACAGGTACTCCCAGAAAGTAATTCAGGCATTCCATTTGTCCGTTATACCCACGTCTGCGGGGGCGATGCCCGCGCCCATGTCCCCACCAATGCCCGCACCCATGTCCACACCAATGTCTCCACCCATGCCCACACCCATGCCCGTGCCCATGCCCACACCAATGTACACGCCAATGTCTCCACCGATGCCCACGCCAATGCCTGTGCTGAGGCCCGCGCCAATGCCTGCGCTGAGGCCCACGCCAATGCCTGTGACAATGCCCGCGACGATGCCTGCGCCTATGCCCGCGCCTGGGCCTGGGCCTTGGTCCACTTCGACCGCATTTTCATCTTCAACATCGCCTCCGTCCGCGACTGTACCCTTGCTCAATTACCAAGAGGCGGAAGCATTTTTACAACTTATGCGAAGTGTTCAAGAGTCCACAACTGTCGAAGGCAACCCATGGCTGTTACCACATGAGTATATCGAGGTTGCCAACATTTTCATGTCGAACAGAAATGCTGCGTGAATGTATCAAGCCATGCCAGAGTCAGGTGGCCGCATGTTTATCAAGGGACTTTTGACAAAGAGGTCTGGTGCGTAGATAGGTTCATGTTCTCCCAATTCTTTTCATAGTCGTACTGCGCGATGTACTTTTATTGTTTCGAATTTCAAAGTCAGAGTCGGAGTCGTGTCCACGTGTTATGGTGTGATGTGTCCACATCAGTGCCATACCCACAATTTGTTCCGCTACCCTTCATCGTGATGGCTGATAGGCATAACGAGCTGGTGAGCTGGTACCAGTTACAGCAGCGACGCCGACAAATACTTGTTGAAGCCATACTTGTTATATTTTATGTGATTGTCCATGCCTACTACTTGGCTACTCTTACTCCTCGCATTCCATATCACACATCCGCCCTCTCGGGGGCTGACTGGGTTCGTGAACTACTCACTGGGCATCCAGATCGCATTCGGTGTGAGCTTGGGATGAACAAACGGACATTTGAGGCCCTCCTGGGGGTCCTCGATGACTGTGGCATCAAATCATTGCAGCATGTCTCACTTGAAGAACAAGCCACAATTTTCCTTTATACCGCTGTCACTGGGCTGACATCAAGGCATGTTGGAGAGTGTTTCCAGCGGTCTACTAGCACAATTACAAAGTAAGTGACACCTATTCTATTTTTCAAAGTCTTTTTAATGGATTTTCAGGTATTTTAAACGGATCCTAGTAGCTCTTGCAACCCCCCCATTCTACACAACATATGTGCAGCTTCCCGACGTCCATTCTCTCCCTCACCCCTATATTCAAAGAGACCCCAAGCTTTCTCCATTTTTCGATAATGCGCTGGGTGCCATCGATGGCACCCACATCAACTGTTCGCCTTCTGCCGCAGACCGCGATGTGACACGGAACTGCAAAGGCACACTCACACAGAACTGCCTTGCTGCATGCACCTTCAACCTCCACTTTACCTATATGCTGGCCGGTTGGGAGGGTTCTACAGCTGACTCGATGCTCTACCACCAATCCCATGCTGTCGACCTTCATGTCCCAGATGGGAAGTACTACCTTGCTGATGCAGGCTTTGCATCGTGCGATTCGCTCCTTGTTCCATATCGAAGTGTGCGGTACCATCTGTCTGAATGGCATCGCGGCAGTGCCAGGTAAGTGGTTTGTTTTTTCTCTCGAATTTTTTTACAGGTTTCAATCGGTTTTTTTTCTAGGCCAGCCACGCCCAAAGAACTGTTCAATTCACACCACGCACGGGCTCGCAACGTCGTAGAGTGCATCTTTGGGATTCTCAAGTGTTGTTTCCGAATCCTTCATCTCCCCCCCGAGTACGATATGGATATCCAAGCCCGCATTCCAGTTGCGCTTGCGGCCCTCCACAACTTCATTCGCTACCACGATCCCTGCGAAATCAATGTATACGATAACCCACTTAACCCTCAAGCAGGAGCTCACAACACCAGTGAACTGGGAACCAGCCCAGCGTCATCGGCGGAAAGGGAGTGGGCTAATCTCAGGCAAGATAGGATTGCAGAGGACATGTGGGTGCAGTATCAGAGTATCCGTAGAAGATGTGAAGAAGCAGGCACCTAGTCATGTCATTTGGCCTATCTTTCATTTATTTTCCTTACTTATTGTCTCATACTATTGTCTCGTTTTATGGTCGGTCACCTTTTTTTGTGTGAAAAAATTTATGAGGTTAGGGTTGGCACGTTGCGCCCGTTACTTGTTACACATCATGCATGACGCCGCAAACAAACCATAACCCAAGGAAAAAAACACATATTACTTAAATTATGTCATACTACATCCATCATGCCTGTTACTCTCTGTCACTCCCATCACTCCCGGAAAACCCCGAAATCACGAGTTTTAGAGTCTGAACCCGTTGCTGTACAGAGCCTTATAGTCTAATCAATAGACTCTGGATGGCTTGTAATTAAATACAAGTCCAAAAGTGAATGTTAGTGAGGTGAGGAGGGCCTTCAGAGGTGTACAAGAAATGACAATGAGACAATAGCATGTATTTGAAGTAACACAAGCTTAAGGCTTGGAGTGGATACAGGTGTCTCTATATATACTAAGGAATCCTTCTGGAACATTCTGAGGCAAGTAAGCAATAGTTGGATGAGTCAGTGATTGGTCAGCAGCAAGTAATCAACAAGTCAGTGAACAGTAAGCAACATGTAATCATACAGAGACAATGAGTCAGTAATTGGTCAGCAGTGAGTAATCAGCAAGTCAGTGAACAGTAAGCAACATGTAATCATACAGTCTTGGATCAACAGGTCACAAGCAAGATTGGGGCACATAACACCAAGCATGCCATCTATTTTATGCATTATGATGCTGCTTGTGCATTGGCTAAGCTTGACCTGCCTAAGTCTCCAGACAATGTGGCAGATGATATCATACTTTCTTTCAACCCCTCTACTGGTAAGTCTGAGATGTGGCAGGAGTCTACTGGCTCCCCCATCATCGAGGAAGACATCCCAGATGAGGAGGCATTTTACTTGGACATGGCTTGTTGCTCCCCAACTTTTGCCCTCAACCACAGTCCCCCTGCAGCTCCTCGGCCTCACATGCCCATGAACACCACCCTGCCTTGTGCCCTGGCACTTACCCTGCCTCATGCCCCTGCCCCCCCTCCTTGTGTTGACCCCATGCACCCTGGGCCCTCAGTTGCCAGGCCTGGCCCAAAGCCTCACTCTGTCACTGTTACAACAGTGAACACACCCCTTCCCATGTCAGATGCTTCGGTATTTGATTTGCACAATCTCCTTTGCTGCAACTGGTACCTTCACAAGGAGGTGCTGGTGAAGCACATTGAGTCAGCCCAAAAAACCAATTCAGGGGAGTTTATCTAGGTTGAGTTTACTTCCCAGTACCACACTTTCCTTTTACAGTCTGCTCTGTGGCTAATCCCACATCAGAACGCTACAGCTTGGCCTCCTGCCCTGTTGGTCAAGAAGCTGAAGAAGGTTATTTTTGCATTTGTTTGCAAAGTTCTCTTGGAGGGCCTGCATCCAGGGTTCTTCAACCTGCCTGCCCAGCCCAAGGTTGAGCACGCTGCGAAGCATAAGGCAAAGAAGAGAGAGGCCCAGAAGAAGACCCAGGCGGCCCAGAAGGTGGCTAAGGTAGGGCAGGGGGTGGCTGGTGGCAAGGCACCCAGGGCTTTGGCTCTGGGTAATGAACACATGGTGCCAGTTCTAAGACTGGGCCCCATTGCTTCTGTGTGCACTACCCCTCTCCCCTCAAATGCCCCGTCTCCAATCCTCAAACATATAAGGCCTCCATCACTCTCAGAGTCTGTAGTGCAGAAGATCATCACTAGGGAGGATGAGGTGCAAGTGTTGGTTTTCAGGGAGTGCCATGGTATGTTGACTGAGGATGATGCATCTTGGCTGTGCACTTTGAGGGAAGAGGTAGACGTGGAGAGTTCTTCAATAGGATTGGGACTGTTGTTTACATAGAACTTTCTGTACACATTAGGTTGAACTTCCCTCATGCCTCTTGTGAATACAAGCCTTTCACATCAAAAAAAAAAAAATCTTCATTCTCTGCAAAGAGACCATTGATGCAGAAGGAACAGCACTCCTATATGCCCAACATGTCTTCCCCCACTTTGGCATCCCACAAAAGATCATTTCTGACAGAGATACACAATTTATGGCCTGATTTACCAAGGAGCTATGCAAAAGCCTATCTATCCATCAGAATATCAGCACCACCTATCATCCTAGGACTGATAGCACATCAGAAAGAACCAACCAATGGCTAGAACAATACCTGAGGATATATGGGAATGGCCAACAAGACGATTGGAGTAAGTACTTACCACTTGCTCAATTTGTGCACAACTCCTGGCCAAATCAGGCAACAAGGAAAACCCCATTTGAGCTCCTCATGGGCACAAATCCCAGGGTCCATCAGCCAAAACAGACCCCAAATATGCCAGTGCTAGAAGGATGAAGAGAACACATCCTACAATTAAGAATTGCAGCCAATTTAGTGGTCAGCCATGCTCAGGACCTAATGAAGAGACAAGCCAGCAATAGGAAGTACATGCCATTCAAGAAGGGACAAAAGGTATGGCAAGAAGCAACCAACCTAAAAATGATGCACCCAACTGCCAAATTAGCCCCTAGGCACTATGGACCCTTCCCCATTACAGAAGTAATATCAGATGTGGTCTTTAGGGTCCAGATTCCACCTAATTGGAAGATTTATGACATGTTTCATGCAGTACTACTTACACCCTATCAATGGAGCCACCCCCAGATGTCATTGATAGGGATCCAGAATGGGAGGTAGAACAAATTCTGGGGACCAGAACCTTTGGAAGGCATAAAGAATGACAGTATCAAATCAGATGGAAAGGATACAGCCCAGCACACAACTCCTGGGAACCAGTACAAAATATTAGGGCCCCAGAACTTTTAAAAGCATTCCACAAAGGGAAACCAGTCTCTCTGCAAAGAATTCATGTAAAAGACGACAAAGGGAAGCAAGAAATCACCATCACAGTCCTGTTATTTGGATTTTTGGGCAAAGTCTTGGAGCTTTAGCTCTATGGTGCCAGTGTAATGCTCCAGATGCGTTGTTCGGGATTTCCTGTAAGTTGTAGCTTAGTCAGGTTGATATTTAGTGCAGAGGAGCAATTTTTAGCCTTAGTCTTATTTGCTCCTCTGCAGGTATGTAGTACATTTGTTAGCTACTCAATACTAGTCTTATTTGCTCCTCTGCAGTCCCCTGTGGTTGTCTCTCAACCAAGAGCCCCTCTAGGACATATTTTAACAAGTCCTTCTTGACTTGTTACCACCACCATCTCCTTTATGTCTGCAAAGAAACCCCAGTCATCCTTCCCTGCTTCCTGTCAGCCTGCTGCATGGCCTGCAACCCCCTCCTCTTTGGAGCCTCTCATGACTCTGGAGACCTGGAACTGCTTCACCTCCCTGGAACAGTCCCTCCTTGTCGAATGTGCTGATATGGCCATGGCCACTCACTACTATCGACTGAGTTTACAGGCCAAGGCTCTGCCCCCAGCCCCTGTTACTGGCAAACGTTCACCGACCACTGCCTCTCTTTCCCCTCCGCCCATGGCTCGCCTGTGGACAGACTCCATGCGTGTCGACTCCCCCCCTCCTCCCGTTGAGGCTCTGGCCCCCAAAGCCCAGGCCAAGGATACGGCCAAGGCCAAGGCTGTCCCCACCCCTTCCCATTGCATGGTTTCTATGCCACTCCCAATGCTCTTGGCTACCTACTGTTGCCACTGGTTGCTTAAATGTGACCATCTTCACTCCTCCCTCCTGTCCTGTCAAAGGGACGTTGGCACTGGGGCCATCATCTCCTGGGTTGAGTTCACTCCCCAGTTCCATTCCCACCTCCTCCAGTGCACCTTACAGGTGTCCCCTTCCAATTGCCTCTTGGCTGTCATCAAGCAGGCACTGTTTTCATATGTGCTCAAAGTTCTTGAGGGGCATGTGAACCTCTCCCTGTTCTTCCCACCTCCTGCCCGACCTGCCCCTTGCCCCATGCCTGGCTGCAAGTCTGGCCCTTCTGCCCTGGCCCCTATCTCGACCCCCACCCCTGTTGCCTCAGTGATGCCAAAGAGAAAGGGAATGAAGCCCCGGGCCTCTCAGGCTTCCCCAGCTCCCATGGGGACTCATCAGCCAGCTTCTGAGCCTGCTGCCCTGGCCCCTGTGCCCTCTGCCCTGGCCCCTGCGCCTGGGCCTTCCATGCCCCGGGATGGTCCCATGTCAGGCTCTGGGCCGCTGCTTGAACCCAAGCAGCACCACCTGTTGAGCCTTCAGAACACATGGACATACTCCCATCTGGCGATGGACCTGCGGGAGCAGCAGAAGTTGGCCTCTTTGGCTGACAGGATGATGTGGTTTGGCCGGGTGCCTTCCACTTCTCCTCCAACTGCCTCCTTGCTGCCCACCCCCCTCCTCCTCCCTTTCACCTTCCCCCTTGACCTGGAGCGCTGGGCACCCTCCTCCTCCTTCCCTCCCTCCCACTGATCTTGCCCACACACTGACTGCCTGTTCCTCCTTTGTCCCTCTTCCATATCACTGTGGCTGATTTACCCCCTGTCAACCTTCAAGCCCTCTTGGCAATGGTTTGGGTTCAGAAAAGGTTAGGCTTCCGTACCATGGTGCCCTTGTGGGGCTTAATGATGCCCAAGTGGGGTTGCGGTCGAGGTTTGGATTATGTACAGGATCATCAGTCGTGGCAGACTTTATTCCCATTTTATGTGACCTTTGCTTAGATACACACTGATGTACTCTGGAGTTGCATGTGTAGTAGAGTACCCTGCTGCAATTTATTGCTGTTCACCCAAAAAAAAAAAAAAGAAATCACCATCACCCCTTCCTACCATCACCTAGCCACCAAACTCATTCAGAATATAAGCAATGCCTACCATCACATCCAACCCCAGACATGTTCTCATCCCTCAGCTCCTATCACCTCTCCTCTCACTGTCCAAGCAACTGCCACCAATGTACCACCCACTGGATCATCAGGAGACATACTACACCCAACCAGAGCTTCAGTTGGTAACCTGCCTAATGGAGATAGCCACCCTGATCTTCCTGAAAATCCACCCCATCCAGTTCTGGTCCTTAGACCAGATCAACTGCATCTCCACATTAGTAACTTGCCTGAGTTCCACTCCCTCTCTCCAGCAGAGACCCAACTGGCTAATTGTCTTTTCAGGTCTGGTCCTTGGACTGTGTCTCCCAGGGAAATACAGTGAGCAAAGAGGACAAGTAGCAACCTCCTCCTTGAATACCCTGGAAACAATGCCCTCTTGGGCATTAAGCAGCACCTGGAGCTTGCTGATTGGATTGACACATCCTATCATCCCTCACCTTTCCCCCAGATCCCTGAAGGACCACTTCCTGAAGCACCTTTGGAAGAAACATACCCAGATGATTTGGAAGCCTTCCAGCACATCCTACAATCACTCCTTGCACTTGTTGATGCCAATGAGCCCCAAGAAGCTGAGGAAGCACAGCCTCAGATTCAAGAAGACCTCCCAGTACCACCCTTATACCTCCCCTTACTCCTATTCCAAACTCCCCAACATCTCCCCCTGTGGACATGTCAGAAGCTGTAGTAGGGACCCCAGAAGATGCCCCTGAGGCCCAACCCATAGATGAGATGCTGTGGGCCACTTACAGTGCCAAACAACACCACTGCCCACTTCTTATTCCAGATCCAAACCACCCTGAGGATGTTCCTAATCATACTGTAGCTTGCTATGTACACCTCATAATTGATCCTAACACCTCAGAGCCCATTATCCAGGGACAAGCCATGGTGGATGGGCCAGTACATTGGGGATTCACCTATGCCTATCCATACTCCACTGACAACCCACCTAGGCCTCTGGATAGAGACCACACCCTATTCACCAAACCATTTGCCCTTCACCAGCCTATTAACTATACACTGCTCCAGCTAGGGGACATGGGGATATTGGCAGATGTTTATTGCCTCAGACAGACAGGGTTTTGGACTTGACAGCTCCAAGCAGATCAAATGGAGCTTAAGGCACACCAGAAAGCCTGGCAACAAGACTTTACTATCTGGGAGTCAAGAAGGACCTACATTGAGATGAACACAGCTAGGATTGGAGCTCATCTCACTGCAGCTAAAGCTTGTACTCGCTTAGACCCCTATCTAGTTGGGGAACAACCTCTGGCACCAGGGGTGACCATTGAAGAGTCACCAGGGACACATCATGCCAGCATTGGGTCATGTCAATGGAGAGAAGTGGCCCATCTCCATTTGTGCAAGTTTTGTGGCTTCCATGGCCACTTCAACCACTATTGCTTGGCCCCACACTCTCTCTGTTGGCGAAGCATGGAAGGCTCTTGCTTGGTGAGTAAAAGACATGCCCAGTTCAAGCCTACAACCCAATGTGCCTGCCTATATGATGGGAAGCAAATGAGGAAGAGCAAGAAGTGCCCCATCACCATCAGAGAACTAGATGAGGCAGAATACAATGATAATATGGACATAGACCCAGAAGTTGAGTCCCCTTAGGTGTGTGGAAACACCTCCATAAGAAAGGGGTAGTGTTATGAGCTATTTTTCCATCTCTATGCTTACCATACTTTGCTAACTCTTACTGTATGCTTATTACTGACTGATGACTCCAGAACTGCCTCCAGACCTTGTAGCTAAGTGACTGCTGTGCCACTGTACTATATTCTGATAACTGATAAGACTGAGACTCCTTGTACTAGTGCACTACAATAGGATCAGATACTACTAGTACTAGTATTTACCTGACTTGACCCTAGTAGCACAATTATATGACCTCTCTTGTATATAAGCCTCTGTAGTATTGTGGTTGAGCTCTAAGCTTGACTTTGTATCCAATCTACACTCTTCTCTTGCCCTACTGCCCAGTAGCACCTTGAGAGCATCACAAAGCAACTCCCCACTCTACTTCTCACCTCACTATGTCCTTGCACTTCACTGGACTGCTCCAGAGCCTCCTTAGTGCTATAACTAAGTCCCAATCATTGTTACTTGCCTAAAGAGGCAGGCATTGTGTGCCATCAGCTGTGTACACATCTGCAGTGTCAGAACAGCCTGTAGAGCCATAACAGCTATGCAGATATTATTGTAGCCCCATCAGATATCGAATTTGCTGAATAGCACTTTATCTTTTAGATCATCATGGATATCATTGATAAGGGGCATTGGGGTAACATTTTGTATGGTTCATTTGTTGAGGGGTTTGTAGTCTACTACTGGCCTGAGGTCCCCACTCTTCTTGGCAACATAAAAGGTCGAACACCCATAGGGACCCTTCCCTGGACATATAAAGCCTTTGGCCAGATTCTTGTCCAGGTATTTGTCCTCTACCTCCTTTTCCCTGAGGTTGAGTGGGTAGACCTTTCAATTTATTGAGTCAGGTGCCCCAGGTTTTAGCCTTATCCTGTGGTCACAATTTCTAGATGGAGGGAAGCATTGTGCTTCTTCTTCTGAAAATACCTTCCAGAAGTCCCTATATTGGGGTGGAATTCATTGTTTTGTCTCTTCCTCATCCCATGGTCCTTCCTCATTTTGCCCTCCTCTCGCTTTTAGGGCCATTTCAGTTGCTACTGTAGTTTTGGTGATTGACATATCTTGTCCTGGGTGGTGTTCTGTGACCATTAGGGTGTCTCCTTCCTCCCATGAGCCTTCTTCTTGCAAGTCTAGGATGATTTGGTTTATAAAGCATGCTGCCTTATCTTGCTGCTTGGCCCTTTGGGTGGTTTTAAAGTGGAAAGGTAGGCCTTTGACCTTCTTTTTCTCCCAGTCAATGTCAGGATTGAAGGTTTCAAGCCAAGACATTCCTACAATAAATTTGTTTTGTCCCAAGTTTGTGACATAGAACCTTTGGTGGGTCCTCTTTTCTCCTCTTGGGATGTATAGGTTGCAGTACCTGTCAATAGTTCTGTTTTGGTTGATTGTTCTGTCTACATTATAGATGGTTTGAGGCTGTTCCAGTTTTCAAGTCCCAAGTCGATGTCAGAGTACCATCCAATAGTCAATAAAGTTATTGGTCACTCCACTATCAATGAGAGCCTTGCCAGTTGCCTTTCCAGAGTAGTGATGCAAATCAAATAGCATTTCCACACATTGTTCTTGTACAATGAACATTCTACTCTTATCATGGGTCCTTACTGCAGTGATCAGTTTGGACCTGGCTAAAAATCTGGCAACATATCATAGTTCTCCAGAATGAAATCAATCTTATTATCTTTGGACCATTTTTCCATAGCCTTCTTTACTTGGTTCTTGGTTAGTTCCTTTTGTGATTCTTTGGTTTTAACAACCCTGATGGTTATGTCTTGGGTGTTTCCTTGTGCTCTCTGGCCTTGGCCACTGGGTTGGCTGGTTACTTCAGACAGAGCTTGTGGTTTGGATGGGTTGGTGGGGCAATCACAATGGAGATGCCTCAGCAGCCTGCATCCGAAGTACCCTCCCAGGACTTTGAGTGCTTGCAATTTCTCAGGGGACAACCCTGTTCCTTGGTTCTGCATCTGTGGTTTGTTCTGTAGTTGGACTGTATCAATATCCATTGCATTTGGGTTTCATTGCCCGCTCTTCTTGGCCCCCTGCAATTTAGCATAAAGGGCCTGTTTCTTTGGTCCCCAGGTGGCTCCTCTTGTGAAGTAGATGGTTTCCAAATGCTTCTGCTGTTTACTCCTTGCCTTGTGCAACGCTCGCAAGAGCGTTAAGACTCGACTTGAGTAATGGAGGTGGTTCTGGGATTGTTCTGGAGCTCTGACTCTCAGTGAGAGTCCTCAGACGAGTTCGTGGATTGTCTGGTTCAAGTCCTATCTTTGTATGGGGCGTCGTCCCCTAACGATCATGAATGAGGCTGCCTTGATTCCTCTAGACTTGTGACCAACCTTCTTTGGGAGGCGTATCCCTTTTAGGTAAAGCAGGTATCCTAAGAAGAGGAAGTAGATCTTGAGGTAGCGAAAGATCTTCACTTCACAGTCCAAGTATAAAAGGGTTGGTATGGGAGTACCTCCGATACCTCTCCTTTGGAAGTTCAGGGGACTTGATTGCGATACAAGCCAAGTCAGACTTAAGGTACATAGTAGCTACTGGGCGTCCTTATATACCTGTGGGGTCCCCTATAAATAGACCTACTAGTACTGAGTCAAAGCATACTGTAGGTATCAGTATGAGTCACGTGTGCCACAACCGTAAGTACCAATCCTAGGAATGAGTCATGTGAGTCTGAGTCACAAATATGAGTCACCTGAGTATGAGTCACGCGGGAAGGCATCAGCCACTACTAGTACACGACATAAGCAAGAACAGGTAAGCAGAGAAAAAGGCAAAATAGGGTCGTAACACCTTGTTTTGCCAGTCTTTCAGGGTAATTAGCTCTTTGAATGGGTTATTGATGATTGCTTTATGTAGTCCATCATTGAGTCCTTTCCTGAACTTTAGGAGGGTCCCTTTTTCATTCTCCCCAAATCCTGCATCTGCCCTTAGGCAGTTGAATGCTGCAATATACCTGTCAATGTCCCCTTCTTTCATGACTAGGGTGTCATAAGACTGGGTGGCTTCCAAGATTGCTGCCATGTGGGTAAAGGCATCTTTGAACGCCTTAAGTAAGTTATTCCAGTGGGTAGGAGAGGACTGGAGGACTCCATTCACTTCATGGTTTATATGCAGGGCAGTTTGCTGCTGGTCCACCCAATCATCAATGTCTTTCCCCACAATAAGTGTGAGGAAAAGGGCAGATTGATGATAGTAGTTAGAGAAGACTTCTTTGTCAGCATTGACCATCATCCATCCTTCAAATTTATGCAGAAAGGTGTTGCTCTCACTCCTTTTCCCTATGAATATGGGGGGGTGGTCCCATAGAGTGATCCTCTATTGGATGAATGAGTGGTCTGCTGGGTCTGTTGGGTCTCATCAGGAAAATCCAATGCTGCTTAAATGCATCTTGTAGGTATTTTGGTACTGGTTTATCCCTCGATAAGCCATTACCCAGCTTAAGAGTGTCTAAGCATGATAAGCCATGTGCAAGTTTTAGCCCTGGACTTAATCATTATTTGGTGTCAACTTAGTTCTATCTTAGCTTCCTAATCTAAGCCACTTCCCAGCCAATTACTGAAACAATGTCTAAGTAAGGTTACAAAGCAACACATAAGCCTTCCATTACTGCTCCCAGCACTCCATAAGCACTATTGTACTTGTCTAAGTTGTTCTCTTAAGCCTTCCATTACTGCTCCCAGCACTCCATAAGCCACTCTTGTACTTGTCTAAGTTGTTCTCTTAAGCCCCCAATTCCAGCTGTCAGTAAGAACCTGCAGGACTAAGTTAAGGTCTAAAATGAACAACTTGGCTCAATCAGCTGCTGCAAAGTTCACACTAATTGTTTGATAAGCAAGGTCACATTCCATAAAAATGAAGGACATCTATAAGCCAGCAATCAATTGCGCTAAGTTGAACCCAAGTTGAATTGGGTATGTATATACACAATGTATCTGACAAATACATATGGTAACAAGTCCATGACAGCCTGATTGCCAACACCAACAAGAACAACAAACACATCAGAACTAAATCTTTGTTATCTGTAACACTCACAAGAGTGTGAAGGCCAGACCTTGGTGGAGAAGTGAGTTCTGAGATGGAGAGGTCTATGTTTGCAGTTCCTATGTGATCTATTGTCACTCCAAGTCAATGTCATTGTCTAACTTTCAAGATGGGGTCAGCTGGTTCAAGTTCTATCTTTGTCTGGAGATCCGATCTCTCACAACTATGGGCAAGGCTGCCTTGATTCCTCTAGCTCCATAACCATCCTTCTGGGAAAGAGATCTCTCTTAAGGAAATAGGTGGTTAAAGAAGAGTTGTTCCTGTGCCTGTAGCACTAGTAGTAAGACTATCTGAAATAGTCTTACTATAACAAGTTCAAAGGTACTTAATACTAGTCCCACTAGTATTAGGCTTAGCACGCAGTCCAGGGTAGCCAATACAAGCAAGGGAGGGGAGAACTTCCTTGTCCAGGCTGTGAGAGGAAAGTAGATTGGTTGCAATAAGAGCCAAGTCAGGCTTGGAGTACATAAGGTCATAAACTGGTGCTACTTATACTACTTCCAAGCCACCAAGTATCAGGATCCTAGGGTAGAGTCACTACTCTAATACAGTGAGTCAGAGTCAATGAGTCGTACAGTAATGAGTCAGGGATGAGTCAACAGCTGCTACTACTAGTAGGCATCCTAGTAAGTGAGTCACATGGGGTTAGGAGATAGGAGATAGGTAGTAGGTAGTAAGACAAGTCAGGCAGTCCAAAAGGGGCAGGAGGGCCAAGATGGGAGAAGCCAAAAAGAATTTTACCAGTGGGAAACAGGTTGTAACATTATCAGTGAGTTTACAAATAGCCTAAAAAGTAACTTACACTGCAATGCTTTGATGCAGATAACTTACTATTCATTCTGTTGATAATTGCACTGATGAGAGTGTGGAGAATAGAAGTGAGAATGATGACACTGCAAAGTGTTGTGATCACGATGCCGAGAAGAGTGTGGGGAGTGGGAGCAATGACACTGTGAGATATTGCAATCACAACAAGGAGTGTGGGGACTGGGAGTGGGAGTGGGAGTGGGAGTGAGAGCAATGACACTGTGACACAGGGCAATCATGATGGCCAGGAGAACATGAAGGAGTGAGTGAATGGTGTTGAGGGCATGGGCTAGAGCGATTGCGATTGTGTTTATGCTCCTGACGAAGTGATTGTGATGGTTTAGGCAATGGCAAACCAGGGGCAGGCAAGGAAGACAAGCCAACTACAAAACAAGCTGCAATGAGTAATGGTCTTGAAGAGCATATGCAATGTAATACACTCACCTTTACAGGGCTGTGATGGCACCCAGTCCTCTTCATCACTGCTCTCTGGGTGGCCACAACCATTTCAAATGATCTTTGAATCGGGCACCTCCAGAAATGTCTCATAGATGGGAGCACCATCCTGGTTTGCATGACTGGCCAACATCCCAAGGCAATCTTTTGCCTCCTCCATGATCTCAGCCATTTCCATCTTACCAATTTCTGATTCAATCAATCAAATGAATGTATTTGTATCTGACTTCCATCATGCACCTGAAAATGTGGTGAATCCTTTCATCTCCTTGCCCTGTTTATTTGGAATCATCTTGAGGTGGCTTTTCAGAGATGAAGCCCTGGATGACAGCTTCTTTTCTTGACCTTGATCCTCATACTCTGATGACAGATAGCCCTCAGACCAGAGGGTGAGTGCATGTATAACCTAGATGTCATATGTGTCAATAGCAGATAGATAAATAGGTAAAACTTACTGCAGTTGCCGCAAGGGCCAATGCTGCATGTGGCTGACCAGCTGTGAGGGTGTACTTGAGGTTATCAGCACAAACACCACCCTTGGTGGCATTGAAGTACAAGGAGAAAGTTTGGATAATGAAAGGGTGGTGAAATGCTCCCATCCACCACTAAAAAATGCAGTCATTAGCAAATAAATGCCATAGTGATGGCAACTTACATCGGTGTCATCTTTCTTTGCCTTTGCATAAAGAAATTGTTTTTTCTAAAGCATACAAGCCACATATTCAATGCAGGTGGCATCATTCTGCTTGTAAATGGGTGATAAGGCAAAGTATCTGTCAAGCACTGTTATGGCACCTGAGCCAAAGTTGCTGCGAAAGCGATCAATGTAGTGTTGGTTCATCTAGGTAATAAAGTGAGGACATAAACAACTGAGTTCAAGTGAGAGACATACGATTTGGACAGCAGCACATTTGGGATCATTGAGGGACATCTTCTCAAGCGTCAACTGGGAGTAGAAGAGCAGGCATATGACCAAGAGCACATGTGCAGTCTTGTGGTCATCGATGCTCCACAGGTTCAGGTGAGAAGATGCCTATATGAACATCGAACTGACAACATTCGAGAACCACTTGTCCTTTTTATGGCATTTGGGAGGGATGTTGTTATTGGTTCTAATATGCTTTGGCTTCGGCACAGTGTCCTTAATGATTTCCTTTTCCTTTACAAGTCCCTAGACCAGAATGAGTCCTCGATTAAACATGCTAGGTTGAGGTGATGACTCACACTACTGTCAACACGACGTTTGCCCTTCTCAGAGCTATGGTAATGTTCATCTCATTCCTTGCCAAACATTTCCTCATGGTCAGAAAGACCACCACATGGGTCAGTCTCACCCTGACTTTTTACCCCAATGTTGCCTGTCAGAGCAGAACATGTTGAGCAGGTGGTGCTTGAGTTTGTGGGTTGAGAGCTAGATACTTTGCTTGTCTGACTTGGTGGTATTGAGCTTCGCATGCTTGGCAGGGGGTGAGGGAAATCTGCAGAATTATCCACCCATGAATGAACATGCAGAGGCAAAGCTGAATGGCATTTACTTTGAGAGCAACTAAGATATCAGTGAGTTCCTTGAGCATCCAAATGACAATGTTGGGGCATCTACGCACCATTTTTGGTGGCTTCCCACCACTACTTCCTTGTCGTCTGCCATGTCATCAAGACGGCTATGACGGTTGACATGTCCTCTGGGGCCAGTAGAGCGGCCTTTTCCTTTTGATGTGCTGGCCATAAGTGCATGTCGGGCAAGCAGCACTGGCCTGCCTGCCCTGGAACCACACCTTTTGATTGATGACTAGCAATAGATGGGTTAATGTTAGACATAACTGATGCAACATCAATGCTTACTGAATGTTCACCAGCATGCTTCTGATGCTTGGGATACTCTTGGAACCTTCTGTGTTTCTTGTCATAATCCACCAGTGAGGGATCATTATCATCATTGTTGTTGTTGTTGTTGTTGTTGTTGTTGTTGTCATTGTTGTCACCCTTACCACCAGCACCATTGTCACTATCACTGTCAGCATCTTGCTGCTCTGCAGCCATAGCATTGGCCTTGTCCTGGCCAAGCCTTCAACTTTGCCCTGGATATCTTCTGGAATACTCACCAACTGAACCCTCTTGGTTTGGGATGCTGATTCTTGGATGGCTTTGGAATCCCATAGCATTACCATTTAGCACCATTAGCGATGCTTCCAAGCACAGAGAGAAAACTTACCAAGAGCACCATTACATGGTGCTTCTGCTTTCCCTGAACTGACACTGGAGTCTCAGAGTGTGGGGCAGTTTCATTGGTTTCATTAACCGCCAAAAGTTCATTTTGAAAGGTGTCAATAGTAAGGTAGAAGTTATCAGGAACCAGCACCATTTATGTAAGCAGTTAACCCTAGGGTTAAGATCATGTGACTGGACAAAATTGTGAAGTTAACACACAAATCTTTTTTTGAATGTCTCCAAATGAGGTTCTGTGATGAGGGGCCACAATCTAGAATACCATGGAGCCCCATCTACTCTGTTGTATAAAGTGTAAATGTTATAAATACACCAGGTATATCAAGGAATATTGGTCTTATAAAGATGTGCTTGCATAGTAAGTTGATGTCACTGTGTCACATGTCACAGTAATGTGTTACAAGTGTGACTGTGACTGTCACATGACATGGTCAAATCTCTGTGGTCAACAACATAAAAATGTGCCATTGTACTCCCAAATAGCTAAAACAGAGTTTATGCAAAAAAAGCAATGTTTTGACTACTACTCCAAAATGGGTAATAAATTTTCAAAAAAAATTAGTACAAACTGGAGGAAAGAATTATATCTATCATTCCTATTACTCAGAAATACCATTGAATGTTGTGTGGAAGAGGAGTAGCAAGAGTGATGTAGAGCATTGGGTTGCTTATATAAACAGTGCTAGTTCCTGATGACTTCTATCTTAGTTCAGATGGACACTTTTTTGTGCTGTCGATTGCGCTTCTGGGTGCCAGGGTCAGTGGGGTCTTCGCTTGCCAAGTTATCACAAGGACATGGCATCTCATCCAAATCCTCTCTCTCATTCCCAGATTCTGTGGCTCCAGCATCCATATCAGCACCTGATGGAATCTTGGGCTTAGATGACAAACCCTTGCCACATCCCTGCTTTGTGGGGGTCTTCGCAGCTGTCCAGGCCCTCAACACCTTCAGGGACCCCAATGGCTTCAACTTCCTCCTCGGTGGTGCACGAGGTGTCTTTTCTGAGGACTGTGCTTATGACATTGCATTCTCTATCAACACAATGTCCCATAAGCCATTCTCCTTTTCCTTGGCCTTGGCAGCTTTTGTTGCTTTTGCCTCTGCATTCTGCTGTCCTTTGGACCTCTCATCAAGTGCCTGTGGTGCCTTAGAAGCAGATTAACGAGACCAAAGTTCCATAATGAGATGAAAGAGGGAAATGGGCTGGATAGTGGCAAAGGGTGTGGATGACAACTAGGATCTTCAAGTTTTGCAACATGCAATGAACACATTGAATGGACATGTGACTGTCACACACTGCATGCAAGGCAATGTATTTGACCAAAAAAGAGTCGTATAAGAGTTTAATAAAGAGTTAAATAATTATAAGACTCTTCTCGTCAGAAGAGTTTAAAAAAAGAGTTTAAGTAAATATTGTGTGAAAAAGATTCTATAAAAAGATTCAAACTCTTGACCAGACTCTTTCCGGCCCGAAAAATTTTCTGTAGAATTACTTAAACTCTTTTTTAGGGTGTTTTGTTCGTGAGAAAGAGCCTGACTATTTTTAAACATTCACATCACTCACATGACACGCCCCCAAACAAGAACAAAAACTCTTTTTAGGTGAACCAAAAAAAAATTGATATTTCCTCAAAAGTGTTAGACTCTTTTCTAATGGGTTTGAACATGCGAGATTTTTCCTATCTATCACGTGATACATTGTCACACCAGTCTAGCCCGGCTATCCTGCACTGGCCCGACCATCCATGGTCAACTGTCGACCGTTTGCAGCGGCTCATATGGACTGTCCACTGTCTCACAAGTAAACTGTCGACCGTCTCCAGCAGCCCAGGCGGACTGTCCACTGTCGACTGTCGACAGTAAACAGTAAACTGTCAACTGTCTGCAGCAGCTCAGGCAGACCGTTGGCTGACAGGTTTCCTCACTTCGCATTCACTTCGCATTACAGGCTGCCGCGTTTATGAATCATTACTACAAACCGTAAGCCATAGTATGGGTAAATACAATTACAGAAAACGACATAATATACACCCTTCGAATGTCTGGACAACAACTGCACGAGCTCTAGAGCTCTAGTAAGAACCGCTGAAGAACTGGATGGAATCGAATATCGCTCGGTGTAAAGGGACACCCTAATAATTCTAAGAAATAAGTCGATTGAAGTATGGAAAAGCAGGAAACCTCACCCAAAATCGAGGGTGTCACTCATAGCAATGTGTCAGTATGCGACAGGGAGCGAAAAGTCCACGAGGTGGGAAGGGACTGTGTCCAATGTCGAGCCGACTTGAAACGGGGCAGGCGATGGCTAAGAGATCGAGAGGGTTGACAAGGACCCGAGCGAGTTGGACACAAACTTAGAGAGAGGGCTTCGAGGCACGCGGGAACGTTTGTTGAGCTAAAACTGGGCGAAGGAGGAGACAAGTCAAAGCAATCAGAATGACATTCCTTACACACCTTTCGAGTTTCTGCCCTATTCCGTCACCTACTGTGCTCCTCCCCATGCTGTCCACTTTGGTCACCGCGTGCGTACATGGCCGGGCTTCATATGCGAGTTTACGTTGTGTGCTTCCTGTTGAGGCCTGCCAGAACTCGACTAGAGTCAAATGACATAATGCAGTGGGGAGGTTGGGCATGCACATGAAGTTCGGCGTGTTGCTGCTGGGCGCGTCTCTCGGCGCAGACCGTGCATACAGCCGTTTGTTGCTGCATTGCGCTTCACACTCACACACTCTACACCCTCATACTTCCTATCTCCATTATGGCCATTAACGCCCAAGAACTCCTTACCTCCATCGTTGAGGCCATGAAGGCCATAGTGTCATTCACGGTGTGTCACGTTTCCCTAATTAGTGAACTATTGTTGACCCTTAGACAAAAAAAGGTGACCTGACTCACTGCTCTATTCAAATGAATGAAATTCAAGTTCAACCTCGCAGTGGAGATAGTAGACGGCTCCCCTGGCGGTGGTTTCCACCTCTCTGCTGTAATGCCATGGGCTAACGCGGTCGAGGGCAATGGGGCCAATGCGGTCGAGGACAGTCTGGTGAGTCAGGTGTAAGAGAGTGGGGAGGCGTTTGTGGAAGGGGTTCGGTTTGCGAGCATGTCTGCAGGGAGAGCTCGAGGAGACCAGTTCATAAAATTCTTGACATCTTTCTGTTTTTGTTTTTTTCACCTTTGCGCGAACAGTTATTTCTCGATTTTGTCTTTTTTTTTTGTCTTTTTTTTCGATGCCGCTGTTCTGTCAGGCAGCTTTGCCTTTGATTCTGTTCATTTCTTGGTTTAAACCATTGTTTTCATCTTTTTCTTTTGAAGCCTCGAGTGCGAGTCAGAGGCTCAGCTGTTTCTGGGCTTTGCCTCTGGTTCATTTCTCGATTTCAACCTTTATTTTTGCCTTGAGCATGAGCCGGAGGCTCAGCTGTTTTTTTTGGCAACTATCACCAGCACACAATAATCATAGGAAAACAATCTTGTATAATAGTCAGCACAATACATGAGACAAATGAGCATAAATGAACTTAAGACTCACAGATATTTACATAAACTTGGTTGGTCGGTATGTCAAAACTGATCGGCGTGGCCTGGATAGCTGTAGACCACCCGCCTAGCACACAGGACTGAGCATGGCAACGAGTGTCAATATGAGGGCAATGAAAGTACAGGCAGCAACAGGACAACGAATGCGATGGCATTGACTCAGATAGCGACCACGACCACAGTGACAACAAGAGGAACAACAGTGGGAATGATCATGAGGATATGGGCGACCACCTGGCTGCTAACACCCCGTCAGTTCCTGCTAAGGGCCCCACCACCCTTGAACTCGCTGGCACAACTGATGGTGTCGTGACAGCAAAATCCGAGGTATTGGGACCCTGGCTGGAAGCTGGGAGCCATGGGCCTGCAGGGCAGCGAGGGACAGAGAGGGCCACAGTGAGAGGGCCACAGCGAGGGGGCGAGGTTGGACTCCAATAGGCACAAGATGCCCAGGGCTCGCAGTGAGAGTGACGGTAAAAAACACTTACCATGCAAATCAGTTAGCGTGACAAGGGCCAAGGGGAAAGCATGAGCTCCCAGCAAGGTTGAGGGAGCCGGCAACGATAGCGAAGGCAATGCTGAGGGTAGTGACAACGAGGATGATGTCTCAATTCATATCTGCCAACCTTGAAGCTTGATGGTGTTGATGAAAAACAACAGGTAGTCACATTATGTAAGTGTATTGTATGTGTTTATCTCGCCGCATATGGATGTGTCGCCTTGCCCTATTTCCTTGGGCCATCCCGTTTGCACGTCGTCCCCTCAGGCTTGGTATATCAGCCGTATAGGCTTCGCAGACTCAAATATATAAACTTGATATACTTGTATCAGTTCTGAGGCATAAAAGTGATTGTTTAACCACTCTAATCACCATCTAACTAAAATACAAACTACCATTTGGACGCGAACTATCTACTGTCATTGTGTCGGAGTTTCCTATCATTCATCTTGTACCTTTCCAAATTTGTACAGGAGCCAGTTGTCCAGGTGGCTGGTGTTAGTGTTAATGTCGGCGTTCATTGAGGGTTGGGCGTCTCCCTTTGCAAGTGGAATGTATCGTACTGCCAGCCTATAAAGATTAAGTATTAGAGAAACCCAAATTGACACAACTGAAACACACACACTCGCTCCTCTTCTGTAAATGTTATGTCAATTGCCTGTCTGACTTTCAGGTGTTTCCTCTCATAGCCCTTCAAGGTATTCAACCAACTAGGGTTGTAGCAATTCTCAGGTAGTCCTGAGACAGCAACTCCACCTTTCGAATGAGTGGACATGACACAAAGACACCTACCATTACCTCGTCTTGCTATGTGGCACCCATCCCATTTCTCTCCACAGGCCAAGAGGTCTATCATCCGAAGCCATATGATCAGTTTGTCCGAATGCCATTCTTCTTGGACAATGGCATAGCGGCTCTGTCCAAGATTAGTACCATTCTCGTGATCGCTCTTGTCGTCACTGAGGGCTTCATATGTCATATCGGATAGACACTTGGAAAATTGGTTAAGCCCATGATAATCGAGGGCACTTAATTGGATTTCAAACCGCTATTGACCGTATCAGTATAGTTGTACAGAAGAGGACTCGACAACATCACCGTTCTTTTGCATTTCCGAATCCTGTCACGCCTTGAGTTTTCCTCATGAACTGTTCCTTGTCTGGAGGTAGCATTTGTGGCCATATTTCGATGTGTGGCCTGCAAGGACTGTAAATAAGTCATGAAGTAATTGGATACATCCTTCAGTTGGTTGAAGGGGAGACCATTTCTCGTATACTCGGTCACAAATACCTCGGCCAAGCGAATATTCCATGGACTTTTTTCTGGAAATCTTTCGGAGAAATCTACTTGAAATAGGGCTACAGAAGGCCCGTCCTCGTCCTTGCCAGTACGTTTGTACTCGAGGACAGCCTCCTCGGATGCGGGCTCAGCCTTGTTGCTGGGAGTTCTTCCCATTATTTTGTTCGCGTATTTATAAACTTCATTCTGCAGGGCATCAATACAACAGATTCAACTTTTGAGACAAGACTTACTTGACACTTTCGTTCATCAGCGCTTTTACGACTTGTAGGTCGAGCACGTTCCCTAAACATCTTGATCAGCTTTCCATTCTTCATCAAGGGCATGGCCTCATCATCTGTGACCTCATCATCCAGAGCTCCAGGTCCACCGTGCATAATCTGGTTTAACACCTTTGTGTTCCGATCGAGTGCTTCGACAAACCTAACCAGAAGATCTCTAGGCACAGGCACTGATAGTCCCATACCAGACCCACTGGCCCCGAGGTCGCTACCGGGTGGCTGCTGAGGTGGCAGCGGGGGGTGTTGGGGCAGGGGCTGCTGCTGCTGCCCTTGAGGTGGGCTTGGTGATGTCAGCTGTTGAGGCGGCGGTGGCTGATGAGGCGCGGGCTGGGGCGGCTGCTGTTGAGGCAGCACAGATGCGGACGCAGCCTGGGCCTGCTGCTGCTGAGGTGCGGGCCACGACGGTAGCTGAGGCGGCGGTGGCAGCTGATGAAGCGCGGGCTGGGGTGGCTGCTGTTGAGGTGGCGCAGACGTGGATGCGGCCTGGGCCTGCTGCTGAGGTGCAGGCCATGATGGTAGCTGAGGCGGTGGCAGCTGATGAAGTGTGGGCTGGGGCAGCTGCTGTTGAGGCGGCACAGACGCAGACGCAGCCTGGGCCTGCTGCTGCTGAGGTGCGGGCCATGACAGTAGCTGAGGCGGCGACGGCTGATGAAGCGTGGGCTGGGGCAGCTGCTGTTGAGGCAGCGCAGATGTGGACGCGGCCTGGGCCTGCTGCTGCTGCTGAGGTGCAGGCCACGATGGTGGCTGAGGTGGCAGCGGCGGCGGTTGATGAGGTGCGGGCTGCTGAGGCGGTGGCAGTTGTTGAAGCGCGGGTTGGAGCTGCTGCTGCTGAGGTGGAGGCTGAAACAGCAGTCGTTGAGGCGCGGGCTGGGGCTGCTGCTGAAGTAGGGTTTGCGACGGCAGTTGAGGCAGCAGTGGCAACGACTGCAGGGGTGGCAGTTGTTGAGGTGTGGGCAGGGGCAAATGTTGAGGCAGAGGAGGTGGAGGTGTCAGGGTATGTTGCTGAGGCCGGGATGGTTCTTCGTCCATCTCTATGTCTATACCTTCCAGTACCAGGTTCGGATCAAGTTCCGAGTCACGCATCTGTGGCATCTGCGAGGCTCATTTATCACATGTCCATGTATAACCTGAAAGAATGCACTAACCTGGGTATTACTCTTGTGCTGACCCATCTCTACATCTTGCAATTCTGAAGCCACCTGATTGTTGTGCCCCAAATCTGTCTTCTGTTCTTCGGTCATTCCCACACATTGTTGGCCATTGCTTTGACTCGGATCCGCAACCATCACTTGCAATTCTGTCTCCTGTCCTCCTCTTACCAGCGTGTGTCCCATACCCTGTTGACCACCTTTGTTATTGTTGAACCGATGTAACCTTGCGCCGACATCAGCCAAACCTGCTTGGGTCAATGCGAAAAACTAGAGTCGTCACATATTATCAAGTGCCCGCCAGGAAAAAAGACTTCATTTCACACACCTCAGAGCTCTCGTTCATTGCTTGAACTTGGTGCTGCCTAGGGATCGGCATGGGTAACCCGCGGGTACTTTTGAGTGTACCCGTACCCGTACCCGTGTTCAACCCGTACCCGTAACCCACAGGTCATAGCCGAAGGGTCAGACGGGTAAGGGTAACCCCCACTGGCACCATACACCATCAGCTCCTGCACCCAAGAAGACCTGCAATTGCAGGTTTCCTTTGAGTGCAGGAGCTAGTGACGATGATGCCATGGTGGCATTGTCATGTGCATCTGCATTGATGGTGGCGTTCGCATTCATGTTGGCCACCTTGGCGTTTGTGTTTGTGTTTTGTTTGCATTTGCACTGGCTCGTTTGCGTTTGCGTCGGGTTGAGTTTGAGGCATTCGGGTTCGAGTTGGTCTCGTTTTCGTTTGTGTTGTGTTACCGGCATTCGGGTTCGGGTGAGAGTTGGCCTCGTGTGCGTTTGCATTGGGTCGGATTTGCGGCGTTCGAGTTTGAGTTTGAGTCGGTCTCGTTTGCATTTCTGTTGTGTTGGCGGCGTTCGGATTCGAGTTCGCATTGGCCTTGTTTGTGTTTCTGTTGTGTTGGCGGCGTTCGGGTTCAGGTTCGGGTTGGCCTCGTTTGCATTATCGTTGGTGTTGCGTTGGCGTTGTGTTTGCGGTGTTTGGGTTCGGGTTTGTCTTGTTTGCGTTTGTGTTTGTGTTGTGTCGTCGGCGGCTTTCGAGTTTGTGTTGGCATCGTTCAAGTTTGCATTCGCGTCTGACATTTGCGGGGTTTGGGTTTGGGTTTACGCTTGCATTGCGAGTGCGGCGTCCGGGTTCGGATTCAGGTTTGGGTGGGTATTGGTTTCGTTTGGGTTTGAGTTGGCGCTCGCATTCGCATTGAGTTGGCGTTCGTGTGGAGTTGGCGACGCTTGTGTTGGGTGTTGTTGGCGGCGTTCGCGTCGTTTCGTTTGCGGCGTTCGCATTGACGTTGCAGCATTCGTGTTGACGTTTGCGGCGTTTGAGTTATCGTTGGGGGCCAGGGTACAGTGAGAGAATAGTTGTTGAGTTTGATTTCGAATGCATTCGTATCTGCATATTCGTGTTTGGCTTTATTTGTCCATGAAAATCGAGTGATGAAAACGGAAAGGAAAGGAAGGAAAAGCGCATGAGTGCGCGAGACCGGTACATCGGCGACACCCGACGACGCCAAGGGAAGAAAGGAGCATAGATTCAGTGCATAAGTGATTGATTAGACAGACAAATTAGTGCAAGGTGAGAGAGACCGGTGTGAGTGCATTGATGCACATAGTACAGTGATGGGTTTGGCAGGGGTCACAGGTAATGCAAGTGTGACCCGTACCCGTACCTGTGACCTACCCGTACCTGTACCCGCCACGGGTTGCCATACCCCTGCAGATCCCTAGGTGCTGCCCTAAAGCCAGACTTTGTTGTTTTTGTAGGGAATGTTGTTGGGCATGGCTCTGATTTTCTGTGTTAAAACGCCTGTAAAAAGTACACTTAGATTGGTGTACCTCGTGGTTCTGGTTGGCATCCTCTTGCTGCTGGTGCTGTAAGGCGACCGGACATCATGCGTTATTATACTGTCAAAGGCAAGACATTAGGTGACATACCTCGTTTCCTCGGATGGAATCCTGCTGCTGCTCCTGAGAGGGTGATTGTTGCTGAAGTAGAGGTTGTGGCAGCTGCTGAGGTGGGAGCGGCGGCAGTTGTTCAGGCAAGGGCTGCTGCTGCTGCTGGGGAGGTGGGGGTTGCAATACTCAAGGTGATGGCGGCCGCTGCCGAGGTGAAGGTTGCGAGGGCTGCTGCTGTTGAAGTGGAGGTTGCAGCAGCTGCTGAGGTGGGAGCGGTGGCAGTTGTTCAGGCAAGGGCTGCTGCTGCTGCTGCTGGGGAGGCGGGGGTTGCGGTACCTGAGGCAATGGCGGCCGCTGCTGACGTGGAGGTTGCGAGGGCTGCTGCTGCTGAAGCAGAGGTTGCAGCAGCTGTTGAGGCAAGGGCTGCTCCTGTTGCAGAGGCAGGGGCTGTGAAGGCCACTTTCGTCTGTGAGTAGCTTTCTGCACAGCATTGTGTGAACCACTAGCAGCGTTACTCGTTCGCTGAGATATTGTAAGTACTTTTTTTCGAGAAAAAGAGGCAGTTGGTCTAACTTACTCTCCCTTTCCATGTACGTTGCTCTTCTCCCTTCATCGATTCTGTTCGTGATAACTTCTCAATCTGACAACTGGTCAAGGAAGCAAAGAAATAGAATAGAGGTGTTCATACGAATTGGGCATCCCTCTCTTTAATAGCCTCTTGTGCGAGCTGTATTGCCTTAACCTCTTTCAATTTGCAGTTTAAGATGTTGTTGGCTTTTTCTCCTTTGAGTTTAGTTACCTTTTCCACGGCCTCCTCATGGTCACCTTGTGCCTGGTAAACGAAGATATCATTCAGTTGTTCGAGGTGATAAGCTAAGGCATCACGAACGCGTTTGACTTCATTGTTAACTGATTCGGTGAAAGCCTCCTCTGATATCTTTTTGATCTGATCGAGTGCCGCATCAATGGTCGGATATTTCCCGGCCAGTCTTGCAAAGAGCTGCGGCATCTCTTCACAAAGCTCAGCGAGCTTGGCGTTCAAATTCGAATGCAACTTTGCTATCTCCATCTTTTCTCCGCTTTCCAAAAAGCTATCATGCTGGAAGACGAAGCTACTCAGAATAAGTTTTCCCTGAAGCTCAATGGAATACGAACAAGACATGCGACCTTTTCATATTCTATGGAAGCTTTGAGATATAGTTCATAGTGAATATTTTTGAGCGAAGTTGAGAATTTATCGTGAAGGACTTTGCATGGTTCTTTAAGTGCCAGTTTCCGATAGTCAGCTGCGTTCTCTGGCCACTTTGCCCCAGAATATAAAGTGAGCGACATCAGATATTGCTGGACAGTGGAAGAGAAAACATACCTCTTGGGAAATTTCCTCGATCCACTTAGAATTAGATCTCCAGAAATCGTCCTTTACACATTGGTCAAGCGCCGCAGAGCCTGAGGTGACATCTCTCGGAGTCACAATGCTCCCTGTATCTAGTCGGACTGCTGGAGAACTCGAAGATAGGGACAATGGCTCGGAATCTTGGTTTTGGGCCTCTCCCTGTGCATCTATACCCCCCTCTCCGCTGGGGTTCTGATTGTCTATGACCTGAATGGAAATTTAGTGAGATTAAAGCCTCAAAGACACTCTACACACCTCAGTACCAGGCAGTTGTTTGGGGTTAGGAGGCTGTGCATAGTCTGTTTGTGGTACCACACCTTGGCATTGAGCCCTTACATCCGTTTGAATTTGAGAGGCATGCAAGTCACTGTTCAGACCGGCGCTTGGACTGCCTGCAGTCTGGGAATAAGGTAAGGCATGTGAGTCACTGTTCAGATCGGCGCTGGCACCACCTGCAGTCTGGGAATGAGGTAAGTCATGGTGCTGATATTATAAGACAAACTATATGGCATGGCAGGTGTACCTCTATTTCTACAAGTCGTTCAGACTTATGAGGACCCATGACTGTCTGAGTCACCAACTGATGTGCCGACTGTTGTCGAGTAGTGTTGGGGAAGTTTGGTTTGTGCCTGAAACCACTTAGTGGAATGAAGGTAAAGATCTTATCCAATTGCTTAGCAAATTCAGGGACACTATCTCCAGATATAGGAGACCATAACCCTAAATTTGCTAAGCAATTGAATTAGATCTTTACCTTCATTTCACTAAGTGGTTTCAGGCACAAACCAAACTTCCCCAACACTATTGTCGAGACTCCGAGCCTGTGTCCTCATCGCTCACTGGTATAACCAGGCCTTCTACTTCTTGTTCCTCATCCTCAGTACTACTAAGAACCTAGATGCAAGGGGCTTGAACCGATTTTTCAGACACACATGTTTTACATACCCTCAATATGCTCTCTTCTGACGTAGAAAGGGCTGTTTTGCTGTCCTGAGCATCAGACCTTGGGTTGGTTCTCTTAAGCTTGATTATTTTCCGAGGCTGGTCCTCCGGTTCAACCATTGAGATGTCCTCTGAGTCTGGCTGAGTCATGTATGCTGCAAAACTAGTTGGGGAGTAAAGGCATCAACATAGGAAAACAGGGTAGAGAAGCTGTGACTTGCATCAAGATAGATGTGTCCACACTTGTCTGTGTTCGATTGAAAGCAGACCCAGCAACAGTGTAGCACATGTGAGAATCATCTTCTATGGGACGACCAATTTCACAACCCCAGCACTCCGTGTGTAGGTTAGAGGGGCGATCATGTTTGCGAGTGGACGATTCCGCATTGCCTAGTAGATCGCTGGCGGCTGAAGTATTATTTCCCATTCCAGAGCAGCACTTGCGAGGTATAGAAGCTCCTGAACCCAAGCTTGAGAGAGAGAGAGAGTGTGTGTGTGTGTGTGTGTGTGTGTGTATCAGATAGGGATTACGAGGGTGGATGGTGCAGTTAAAGGGAAGTTTCCTGGTCGCGGTGGCATAATTGCCTGAATTGTGTGTTCACTGAAGACAGTCCACTCAATCATGGTCAAAGATCCGAGATGATCCAGATTATTAGATGTATTCACCTTCCAGATCAGGGAAAGGTGTAATCCTTCACCAAGGGCTGTCCGTGCAGGGAGGTATAACCTCAATTCATCTTAATATGGCAAGGATCCTCCAAGTCTTCGCGATCGAAGGAAAAGATGTATATATCATATTAACCAACACTGGACACATGTCTGACTAAAAACCGAAAACATTGACATATCCCTAAACGAAATCTCCACCACAAACTTCTTCGCCTCTAATGGGGTGATTACGAACTACCTCCCACTGACCCAAGTCATTTCCCTGGGGCATCCAGATGGCCATATGTTCACCATTCGTACGGCCTGCGAACGCCTTGGTCCAGATCTTGACTTCTGTGAGGTAAGGGGGGGGGAAAATAAGCCATCGTCGAACGATGCCATCCTCTCGATGGTGTTGATGAGCCAACTTGAGCTCTAGTTCTTTCTCCTCGCCCTCCGGCTCTGAGCACTCATCGGTAATAGAACGTGACGTTCGGACCAATAAGCATGTTATACACGTAAATGACAAAAGGCCTCCCTCCCACGTGTATGCATTGTCCCATAGGGGACTTTTGTCCTGTCCGAAGATTCTCGTTAGAATGACATTAGTCTGTTGCAGACCGATTGGTGTACCTTGTCAGAGAACTCGCTCTCAACCAGCCTCAAAGTCTTGAGTTTGGGTGCAGCACTTGATATGGCTCAGAGCAGGTCTGGGAATGTGTGATCGAAATCAATGTGTAGATGCTGTAGAAGAAGCGATGTCGGAATGTGTTTGAAATTGAAGAGGTTTTGTAGAGGGTACATCGAGTCTTGAACAGTGTGCTGAATCAGTTGAAGGTTGCATAGTGGGCTGACTGCAGAAATGAGTGACCAGACACAGCCCTTAGGACAAGTAAGATACATTATGTGAGACAGATGACAGCTGGTAAGGGGGCAAGCAGCGGCAGTGGTGGCTGTAGTAATGTTGCAAACATCCAGCACCAGGTTTGTGATAGCAGTGTGTCTTGCAAGAAAGGGCACGATGAGCGCGTGGCGAATGTTGGTCTCGAATATCGAAAGATTTGCGAACTCAAGGCTTTGAAGCGTGCGCAATGCGGGCTCGAAGGTGAGTCGAAGACTCAATGTGGTGATTGTCGTACAGTAGTATCCGAGAAGGCACTGGATGATCTTGAAAGCGGACAGTTTACCGCCTTGTCCAATCACTTCGACCACGTCGATCGTTGCTGCGATATCCTTTTTGCACTTCACCAAGCAATGGCAATCTCAAGCATCCTGAACAGACCCTATCCTTGCTATGCCCTTCATGGATGCTAAGCCGCAGACACAAGTGGCATGCTGGTTCACTTATGTATTTAATTTTGAAAGCATGTATATGACTTGGATTCCTCTGATGCAAGCACATGGAGTGAGGTCTATAAGGGTGAGGCCTGGGGGACATAGTGGATTGTCATCTCAAAGGATGGGGTGTGATGAGGCTGAAGGATTGAGTTTTTAAAGGAGGCCCATCGTCAAAGGGTGGCTCTTTGAAGCCCCTCTCGGTCCATCCATCTCAGCACCTCGTCTTCATCGGCGATATGACCTGGCACAGACTAAGCGAGCCTGGACTAAGCAGATTTAGGAAGACAAAGGCACACGTGTCCGTGTTGCTTATATCGTGCATGACATGTGATTGTGAACCAGACGCAAGAGTTAAGAGGGGTAGGAGCGTCGGAAGGTGGCTCGAGATCCAGACAAGGTGTTGGTGAGAATAAAGAGGTCATCCCAGAGAGGATGACAAGCCCGGGACTCTGGGAGTGAATGTCATGCAAGATGAAAAGAGAGAACACCTGGCAGGAGACACAACAGACCGATGGTATAGGGTAGCATCGGCAATGGGCTGAGTTGATGCAGCGAAGAGGCAGCCCAGGAGTGAAAAGCTGGGATGTGGCAGCCTCACGCAGGGCGAGGAATGAACATCGCAGTTGAGAACTCAAGCTAATCAAGGCCTCGTGGTCATGCCAACATCATAAAGCGGCTAAGCGAAGTGACAATCATTCTCGTTTCACCATGCCTTTTATACTGTTGAGAAATCCTGCATTCTCAGATTCCAGGACCAAGTCCAGCCGCGAGACCCAGTTTGGGCGACAATGGTTTCAAAAAGAAGAGACATCGGTTTGTGGCTGCCATCATCATCTACAGCGAAGAGCCTGGGGCTCAGGCCTTCTTGACCTTCTACCACCACCATCCCCTTTCACTCATGTCTAATCCTGAGTCTGCCCTTCCCCTTGCTGAGAAGAGGAACACTGCATGCCTTCGGGCTGAGGCTGCCCTCCGCACTGGCGAGCCCCCTAAACCTTTCATCGACCCGCAAATGAACAAGTTTCTACACAAGTACATGCGGGCTGCGGGTGGGAACCCTGCGCCTTCTGCTGGCTCCTCCCCCCCTTCTATGGCTGTGGATCCTCCATCGCCTACCGTTTCCCATTGTCCTGCCACTCCCTTGTCCTATGTGGACATCAAGACGCAAGCCATTCCTCCTGCCGGGGGCCCTCCACCAGCCCCTGCACCCACTAACCCTGGGCCCCCCATCGACACGCCTACACCTCGTGTTGCGCCACAAGCGCTGCCTCGTGCCACGGTAACTGCCGATGATCCGGTCCTGGTCTTTCGGCCGGGTGAAGACTTGTCAGTGTTCAATTACCACAACATCTTTTGCAAGAAGTGGTTCCTTTCCTGGGATCACATCATCAAGAACATCATCTCCGCACAAAAGGACGATGATGGCGCGTTCATATGGGTTGAGTTTACTCCCCAGTACCACAGCTACCTGATCCGATCAGGCTTGCAGCTCATCCTGCACCAGGTCTCCTCACCATGCCCACCAGCAATCCTGGTGAAGAAGGTGAAGAAGGTAATTTTCGCATTCGTCCTTGAGGTCTTGTCGGAGGATCCCCGTAAAATGGGGTTTTTCGATCTCGCACCGGCCCGGTGTCAGTCAGACCGGAAGACCGAAAAGAGGCGCGTAGCCCGGGCTAAACGCCGGGCTGCTCGGAAGGCAAAGCGCACTGCCGCCGGGGGGAAACCCTCTACCGCACGCACTGTGTCTCTGCTTGCTAACACATCGCCAGCCAAGCCCACGTTTGGCCCACCGCCTCCCCCAGCAGTTCCATCTCTGTCTACGCCCAGGATCACCAAGGAGGAGGAGTTGAGGGTCTTGGAGTTTAAGGACAGAAAGGGTATGTTGTCCGCTAGCGAGGTAGTAAGGTTGGCTACCTTAAAGGAGTTGCTATATGGGGAAGTAGGGCCAGAGGGCGAGTTGGAGGTTTCTCATGAGGGTGAGGAGCTTCTTCACCACTGGCGTCAATCACTGAACCCTATCTCCAGTCGAGCATCCTTGTCGGGTGCCTAATTAGTTATTTTGTTCTGTAAGGCAGAGTTGCGTCCAATCTAACTCGTTATCACTTAAAAAAAAAAAAAAAAAAAAAAAAAGAGCCTGGGGCTAACTCAGGATCATCTCTTCTCTAGAAGCCACAGTTTCTCACAAGACAGAACACCAAGACTGGTGCCATGTTTACCAAGGTGGCTACACAGTCGAATGAGGAGTCAAGTCAAGTGCAATTCCCTGCCGGCGCTTGGAGCAAAACCATAGCTGTTGTGTCATTCATAACACTGTGTGTAATCTGTTTGGTGTTCTGTGCAATGTCCACAGATTTTGCTTTCAATGTCGACCCCCCTGCCTCACTTCCCTTCGAATTTCATGTTTTTACAAGCCGAATGGACTTCTTCGCTACCAACCGCCTTCCGATTGCATTCACATCAGGAAAATCTGTTGTTGCTTAGACATGCTTAGAGTGATAGCTAGCTTATGTCTATCTTAGCAACTGTTTCTAAGCCATCTAAGATATTGCAATATGCCTAAACATAACAAAAGCATCTAAGTTAGGCCTAAAATTGTAAAATGCACACTAAGCACAGAATATCTACTAAGCACGGTTGATAATTTATAAGACGTTCTAAGACTTTACTACTAGCCTAAGCAGATACTAAGTCTAAGCATATTAATTGATGCAAAGACAGACTAAGCACTCTCAGCACACACCATTCAGCTAAGCACCTGTAAACAGACATCTAAGATAGGACTAAAACAGTACTAAGAAAAAAAATGGTAGTAAGAAAATATATATATATTACACTTATATGACAAGTCATCTCTTTAGAAAAGAAATAACCTCATATAGCTCAAGATTGTTTACATTTTGCCAATAGAACAATATGAGAGATAAGGCTTTAGAATTGACAATTTACATGTTATCTGTTCTAGATACTTAGAGATATTTGGAATACATTTAAAATAATACCAAAATACAGTGGCTAGCTACAGAATTTCAAAGGCATGATAGTCAATATATCTATTTACATGAAAGGTATGGAACTGGTGGTAATCCAGACAGCTAGTATAATCTACAGTTTTGGGGACTGGTGGCAAGTTATCATAGACAGGAATAAGATGAGCTGCATGTAGAACACTTGCTAAAGATATAACTTATGCCTGTGGCCATCGATTGCTACATAAAGCCCACTGCACCTTCCACATACCTGTATCTTTATCAGGCTGATCACCAATAGTATCATAGTTATGCACCAATGCATATGAATATATAATACCATTATGTTGAAGCTTGAATAAAAGTTTGACTCTTGCAATGGTAAGTCCTGACATAGTAGTGATACCTGGAGCCTTGATAAAAACAGTATCATGATAAGCTGGCCCTTTTCTTCAGCTTTGAACACAGCAGATGTGTTCCTTGGATATTCCATTGGGGCCAGAGGTATCACTTGGGGAATGGAATACAGCAACAGCAGAGGGGTAGATGTTAATGGTGCCATCAAACAGATGATGAGATAAAGAGCAACTGGAGAGAAATTGTTGTATAAGTTTCTGAAGATCCCTTTGATTTGCTTGTTGTGCTGCCTTCTCTAAGGTAACATTACATTCTAGATAGGATAAAGATCTAATTATAAAGAATACAGTAATTACTTCTAAATTACTCACCAGAAGTAGTCTTTGCAAGAGAAATCTGGGAGGATGGAGTTGAAGCTGATTCAGGTAGACAACTATCTTCAAGCTCTTCACATTCATCTTCATCTTCATCTTCATCTTTATTTTTTCTAGATATGTTATCTTCTTCTCTGTTTTGCTTGTTGTTTTGAATACTAACTGAAGCTACAGCCATTTCTATATATAAAACACAGTGTATTAGTTTTAATACTGCTTATATTTAAATGCTTACCATTACTGTTTACATTGAAGATAATTGAGTTATTAAGCATCCCTTGAGACTCAAACAGAGTCTTAGCAGCATCAAGTTTATCAAGCCACTGGTTTGTTAGAAGTATCTGTTCTAAGGAATTCCAATGGTTAGATCGCCTCCATGGGTCCTTGACAGCTCTAATATGCTTTAATTCAGTGATAGATGAGCAAAGCCCATTTGGAGCACCAAAGTCACAGATAAGTTTAGGGTAATGAATAAGAAAGTGTTGGCAAGGTGGATGTGAATGTGGATCTCGAACACCAGGTGTAACAAAGATATCCAGGGCATTGAAGAAATTCTCAAGAATACTTTCAAGCCTTTTAACTGTTAACTGGCTTTGAATTTCTTGACAAACTGTATAGCAGAACTCAAGCAAATAGTGAACAGCTTGAACCATTTTCTGTGGAACATAGCCCTCAAGAGCTGGTAGATAAACCTATAAGCCATAAGAGATAAGTAATATATTTGTTATAAAATCTTATAGTATACCTTTATAAGTGCCTTAGAATCATCACCTGTCCACTGTTTAAAGTCTTTTCCTTTTGGAAACCTTCTAATTCCTCCAAATAAAGGGACAATTGCAATGCTATATCAATATAAGCATATTAAAACTATAAACTTAGAAAACTACTAACCGTCGATCAATATCATCAAGTATCTTCTTATAAGTCTTTTTATCATGATTTATTTTAAGCCACAGTTGAACCCAGGTTACAATGTGATCCTTGAATGCTCCTTTAATAACTTGATGTAAAAGGTCAGGTGATATAAGTTCATGAATGTCAGCATGAGGGAAGTCTTCTGTGAATGGCTTTATATATATCAGAACTAATATTATTATATTAGCAACTATTTTACTTACAATAATATCACTAACAAAGCCATAGTCATCCCATTGCTGTATGAGATTCAGGTGTGTTGAAATTAGCTGAGTGTGTGGCAGACATCAGGGGGCAACTCTGTTTCTAAGTTTATAATCAAAGTTATTTGGTTTTGCAAGACATCTAACAGAAGAATATATATTAAACAATAATTATACACTTATTTTAAAATAAGAACTCACCTAGGGCACTATCCCTGAATAATAGATGTAATTAGACATTGCTCAGGGTAATCAGCAATATAGGGGCCAATTCCATAGATAACCCATCGATAGTTGCCATCACCACAATAAATAATCTCAGGCACTGTCATTCCAGGTTTTAGACTTATAAGCATTTTGCGAATTGATGTATGAAAGAGTTGTTGATGAAAGCGGCAAAACTGAGAATTATTAGCCCATTCCTTAGTAGCTAAAAGAAAATATAAGTGAGT
>QFEY01002072.1:0-19805 GCA_003316435.1 Russula virescens | reverse complement strand
TTCACAGTGGCACCATCTGTGATGACCATGGTTCATTCGCCTTGTGTTGCTCTTGGCAAACAACCCTCACTATGATGCGTTCTGCTCTCCCCTTCTTACTCCTCCACTTCGACTTCTGTACTAGGGCCATCGCAATCCGGTGACGCCTCCCCAATCAACCGGGCACTAAAAGTAGACCACGTCTGAAACCAACGGTACGTTGGCGCCTCAGTTCTACGTGCCGTCACTAAAATCTTGACGGATTTGTTTTCATACCCAGCTCTGCTGCGTGGACACGGCATGCGAGATGAATGTCCCGTCTAGAATTGTCGCATTCGAGTCCAGTACACCAACCTATCTGTCATTTATTCCAGTACGCTCAAAGGCCCTGTACATACATTTGCTCTGGCCGTCCCGCAACTCCGCTCCGAGTCCACACCAACGTATGTTTCATTCCTCCAACCGCGTCAATTCGGATTGCACAACAAGGCCCAAGCAAGATCTGTCTCTCACAACACAAACCTACCCGTTTACATCTACCCTTCGTTAAGCCCACAGCGGCCATGCTTGCGAGAGGTTGCCGGCTGAGACAAGGTGAATTTGATGCAGCATCCTGGGCCATGGCTGAATTATTGACGCCATCCTTTTAGCCATGGAGCGACTCTCGTTCTAGCAGGGCTTGATGAACAGCAAAATGACGGCGCTGAACGCCAAGATCTACGCGATGAGCTCGCAATACTACATCCCTATCGTGAATTTCGACTCGAACCTATCCCATATCACGGCTACCATTCACAGTCCGGCTGGTGGACAGATCAGGTCCTGGAGACCACGAGCACAGAAACCATGACGTTGGCAGATAACGGAACTTTCATCCCAGATGAGAACCTACCACTCACTCGCTCCCCGGCTCTGTTTTTTCTTTAATATTTTATTTATGTCTGCCTCGGGTCACGCAAAACCCCACGTAGGACTTCTGGAACAGGATTTACATGATTTCAGGTAACGAGAGATGCGGTAATCAATGATTGAACAGAAAAGCCTGGGAGCAAACATCATCTGAGGGGTACGTTATATGCACTGTAATCATGTCCCATCTCGCTAACTGTACAGTAGTCTATCCCCCAGCTCCATAATTCAGTTTGTTTGTCTATACATCATCTGAGGGTCTATTCTCCAGATGGTAACAAGCTGCTTATCATGCACACCACAATGTCCCGCAGATAGCGCTTGACCCCCCTCCAATGTTAATCCTTGGCTTATTCGAATCAACCCGGGTTGTAAGTTGCACTGTGCTGTTTCGGTTATGTTGTGTTGAAATCATTTTCAGACTCGGCAACAGGGTACTGTAGTAGAGTAATGGGAATGAGATGCGTTTGCAGACTCCGACGATCCACGATATGATTAAGCAATGGATACAAAGAAATCAGGTCTTCTTCAAAGCCTATGTGGGGAGAGAGCATCCGTACACTTTAAACATCGTAGTCCGTGTGATTAAGAATAAAAGAAACCAAATAGAGAAAAGCAGAACTATCAGAAGGAAAAGCAACGATTGGAACTATAAGAGAGCGAAAGATCGGAACATCATTATCGTATGACACCCTGACCTCGACGTTATACCACTGACTTAACTCATCCAAACCATTTGGCCCATGTTTCCTTCGCGTGTGGACATGGAAATAGGAGTCGGTAGAAGATAAAAGTGACTTGGACATTCAAGACTCGCGGATGGAGTCGCAGGAGGGCAGCGGGTGAGGCGAAAATCAAATATTGTCGAACATCTGATGTAATTTAGCAACTACTTCGGTATTGCCTGTGGTCCCATTCGTCTGTATCTCTTCGAAGAGCCGTTGCCGGAATCGGGTCTTATCGAACGGGCGCTGGGTTCCCAAGCCCATGAGAATTGCAAGTGTTTCTGTGAATAAGGTAGTACTTTGCTTGGCAAGGTCGCTCCGTTGATCATCCAGTTCTATCTGTTTCACGAGGTCAGTAAGCCGTGTCCAGAATACCCATCTGTTGAAGGGCTCCTGGGTTCCCGCAGCCTCGAGGATTGTGAGTATCTCTGTGTACAACGTAGCATTTTGCTTGGCAACAAGGTCGCCCCCCTGCGCAACGCCGTAAACGAAGGCCTTAAGGTTCATACTGTCCCGCCCGGTAATGTCCGCGTCGAATATTGTGTTTGATGACTCCTCAACGACGACCTCTAGCCAACCTAGCTCTGGTGCCCCCAGCAGTCCTCTCTTCAGGAGAGATCTCGCGAGCAACGCGCAAATGGAACGAGAAGTAACGCGGATGCGAGCGTCATCATCAGCCCACATTTCCCGCATGTGACTGATTTCTGCGAACTTGCTCCACACAAAATTAACGTAGTCATCGGAATACTGCTCGATATAGCGGTGAGTGACGATGTCGTGGGCGATGCAGTGGATAATCTGCAGATACACTAGCAGACGCGTCTTGCTTTCTTTATCGTCGAGTCCAATTGGGAGCAGGCTTGGTCTACTGCGTCGTAGCAGATTGAGGAGATGCTCATTGAAAATGGGTCTCGTTTTGGGGTCGTGCATCAGCTTCACGGCGGTCTTCTCGGGAAGGCTTGACAAGAATCCTTGGGCTCGACCTTCCTCAACAAGGGCGGGACGTTCGAGCCACCAGGTGAGCGCCTCGAGGTCCGTCGTGTCTGACGGCCGCAAGTTCACATTCACGATGGTCTCCCTAAAACTGTGCTTGAGACGGTTCCTATGCTTTTTGACAGCTCCATCGAAGGTGTTCAGTCCCGAGATGAGGATTCTCTGTAGATTGGAAGTGATTCCTTCTATACGAGGCTGCACGAGCCAGCCATGAAGTCGTCTGAAGAGCCGATAAAAGCGGAATGAAGTAGAGAAGAGGATGAGGTGTGACGCATACCACCAGATGTTCGACATTGGGGTACGGTATGGACAGTTGTGATAGATGCAAGGAAGGATCGTCAGCGCGAGGTATGCCACGACAAAAATGCTAACGGATATGGTGACAATGATGGCCACCGTCTTGTGGATGTCATAAAAGAGTATCACGAGGCCGACAAAAAACAAGAATACTGAAAGGTGAAGAAGTGTCGGAGCTGCTTCAACTGCAGTGCGCATGTGGAACTTCCGAATGCCAAAGAACAAAAATGAGCGAACGCGCGCGCAGTGCGTAGGCTCGCTTGGGATTCCGGGCATTTGGACATATCTACGTGCCCATTGCTGGAGTAATGTGGCGAACAAGGCCGATGTCAAGCTGAGTATCAGACTCACAATCCACATTGAGTTGACCAGGATGATGGATACGGGGGGAGAAGACAACTGTGGTTGGGTGCAGTTGCCATTCGGGGAATTGGGAAGTTGCTGCGAGATCTGGCAAAGAAGGTTTACTTGGGTGTTATCGGGGGGAGACAACCTCTTGTAGAATTCGATGATGAATGCGCCAACGGTTGCGGAGAAAAGGCCGGTCTTCCAGCTTGTCACTGCGATGTACAACGAGAAAATAGATGAGGGCGTACGAATACGAGTAAGCCATTTGCGTCCTCCTTCCAGCTATTGGCATCACGCTCATCGTACGTCTTAGCTTCCTTCATATACTCGTTCCACATCTTCCCCTCTACCTTGATCTGAGCTGTGGAAGATGAGACTAGTGTCATTTGGGAGTTGCAACGTTTGTTGTTCTTAGACGTACTTTCATCTTGTGCATGGCCTCTGGTGGATGATTCAAATAGCTCTTTGAGATGAGCAAAGGATGCTGGGGTTTCCATTTGCGTTTGATGAACCAAACTTTGGGAGTAAGGAGACAACGAGTACGATCTAGTATGTTGGGCACAATTTCGTCTTCGTCGTGGCAGCTGTGGCAGGCTCGAAGAGTTGGCCCATCGCATTGACTGCCCTACTGTATTAAACTTTTTTCTTGCACCTTTGGGCCATCCACCCAGCCCTTGCCCCTGCCGCACGATTGCCACGGGTTTCCCATCGTGCATCGGCTGAACCTTATGATAGACCCAGCATATCTGCTACAACGTCTCAAACCAATAAATGACCGCCACCTACTGGTTCATACAACCATATCCATGATCCGCACATACGATTACGCGCGGTAGGTTTCATAGACTGCGTGTACCCCCAGCCACTGCCATGTTCTTCATCAGTTCAATAGGCCGGCGTGATCGGCGAACAGGTCTGGTAATGGTCTGCCAATTCTGGCTCAAGACTGGAGCTAGTGCGGAAATGAGGCAGACATGCACTAGTTCTGCTGCTTGCTGCCTTAGTCCCGGATTGTCGCCGGCATGGATGATGGGGACGCGGAGTACTGCTAGGATATTCTCATGGTCCAGGCCTCCAGGAATGTTAACTGCTGAGCTCTCACCTTTCAACTCAGATCTCTCTATAAGGATGGGCTTAATTTGACCACATATGTTACCCTTTCACAACTTATGTCTTGGGGTTCCCTGCCTCATGAAAAGCATGGTGTCTTCATTTCAACCGCCCTCCCACGGTTTATCTGGTCCATCAGACCGATTTTGGCGACACACTGGCGCACTATACTATCACTTTAGAGGTGAAATAGAACCTTTTTGGTGAAGAACCCTTGACACTCTGAATGGTCACATTAAGAGCATCCGACACCGAGCGTGCAGCCTGGATATGCGAGGCATCAGCACAGTGCAACGCGAGGGATCGTTCGCACTCATCCGATGATTCCGATCTGAAAAACCGACGACTTTCTTCCCATAGGCACTTGGTTCTACGAGTGTGCCGGATTATGCTGAAACCCAGCCCCTTCATGACCAGAGACAGTTCTACCATATTCACCACATCTATCCGAAAACAACAACCTCCTAAAGCAAGCCGTGTCTCATGGAGGATGCAAGGCACTTACGTTAGTGTTGGCGTCAACACAAGCAGGAGTTGGGCAGTTAGATTGGCTAGGCTCCGTGCCTAACAAGACGGCTCTTCCAACTTCTATGATACAACTTTCAAGCCCCGCCATCGACACCATGCCTTCCTCGTCGTCATTTGTGTAATGCTTTGACAGCTTTGCGTCCGACGACCGTGGTTGCGGCAGCCGCGAGAGCTAAAACTCCGTAATACAGGCATACCATAACCTGTTTCGTAGTATGACCAGAACCAGTAGTCCGAACTACCAACGTGCATCTTGTGTCTGCAGACACTGCACTTTCGTCCTACACGCCTCCATGCCCACCGCCGTTGGCTCTGACGTGACTGGCGATGGAGGCTAACATCAACGCTGGCGTTGATGTAAATGGGTCTGGTGGCAAGGGTACGAACGGGGTTGGTGGGAACAAAGTATTAAAATGCTGCGAGAGGAGATATTGCAAAGACCAGTGGTCGATGTTCGACTGAATCTCGGGATTTTCCGTCGGTTTCCACGCCGTTGATCTGATGCTCACGTGACTGAAGGGAAAGTACCACTTGCACTACCAACATGCTATTATTATTATCATTTGACTTCAAGTCACATCACACGAAATTGACTTCCATAGTATATCGCGTCAACCCAGGGCCATAGAGCAATACCGCATGGGTGGTGAACTAATAAAGAGAGAGTAGTATAGTACATCCAAGGGGGTGTCGGAATGGTTGGATGCAAGTTGGTTGGAAGAAAACCACAGCAAGAGTACGTCTGAAACAAATTTCATATTCGCAAAATCACAGGCATACTAACAAGTAATTAGGCTGTCCATCGCATTCCCTAATATCAATCAAGGGGCTCAAGTAATTGTACGACGCCATTATGCCCTTCGTCCCTTGCCAGGTCCAAGGGCGTCTTGCCATCATTATTTCGAATATGCGGATCTGCACGATGATCACCAGTGACCAAGAGCTCTACAACCGCAACGTGTCCATAATACGCCGCCAAGTGTAAAGCCGTTTCTCCGCGCTCATCCTTTGTGTCGACGTTAACGCCCTTGGGGAGCAACAGCTTAACGACGTCCCCATGTCCCTGTTCCGATGCCATGTGCAACGCCGTCCAGCCAGAATCGTTTGCTATGTTTATGTCGGCGTTGAACCGGAGGAGCACCTGGACGACCTCGCTCTTTCCTGCCCGTGAAGCCAGATGTAATGCAGTCCACTTATATCTGTTTCGTGCATCGACATTTGCCCGGTTATCGAGTAAGGACCGCACGACGGTGTAATGTCCGTTTTCTGACGCCGCCTGAAGTGGTGTCCTCCCCTCCATATCTTGATGATTAACGTCTGCTTTGCTCTCCAAAAGCAATTTCGTTGCATCCTCGTTTCCATTTCTCGCCACTAGTAACAGTGGTGTCTCTTTGTCATCGTTCTCCGTGTTCGGTTTGGCCTTGCGTTTGAGTAAGGACCGTATGACATCGATCTGCCCGAGCTGGGAGACGATGTGTAACGGAGTCTGACCATCGCCGAAACGGGCATCGACTTTGGGAAACGTTAACTATCGGATACGCCAATTAACTTGTCGTTTCTGACAGTGGGAAGATGCGCACCTTGATTTTTTTAGCGATCTCTATAAAACGTTGATCGAAGGCTAGTGCTGTCTGCAAGCAACAAACTTGAGGGAATGGCATCAAAATCAATAGTAAACCCACGACAGACCTGAAATTCTCGAAGAGCTTTCAACATCATTCGAATGTACTTCCTAACCCTTCCTATCAAGTACGCGCCTACAAAAAAAATCCCCTTAACAGTTCCAAGTTCGTTTCTCCTTTTGAGGGCATCTCTGATTGTGTCCAGTTCACTGAGGTACCATCAACCAGCGAGAGTCCATCAGAAATGGATAACATACCTGATAAAGGATCGAAAGATGTTCTCCAGACCACGCGGAAGATCGAGTAGACCCAAGGCTTTGTCCTTGCATATCCTCCCGACGTCTCTCACTAGCACAGCGACTTTCATAAGTGTGTCATACACAACGTTCATACACTTCATGCATCTTATATAATTCGTACGCTGTGCTACTGCCTGTAAAACGTACAATAAGACAAATAATCTTTGTCAGAGTAGTCAGGTCACTGACATCTAGGATGGTGAGCACTTGAACGAGGAGGTCCACAACCTGGGAGAGGTAGGGGATCTTTGTATCCAGGGAAGTTCCCTGTAGCGATCTGAGAGATTCTATGACCACGCTTAGCTCATTGTTTTGTTTCTCGACGTGGGAACGAGGAGCTGCACAGGGCCAAATAATGAATGATGAGGGAAGATCGCGAGTTGCGAGTCGGCAGTTAGCAGGTACAGCACTCACAGACAACAGGGACAACGTCAACGGGCGCGTGGGACGGTTGCGAGGTGCGATCCGGAGTAGTCGAGAGAGCTGTAATGAAGCGATTAGGAGCTGAAATGATGACGTAGGAGCTTCGTGGTACCCACGGGCTGGTTGGTCTACTCCAGCAGTGGCTGTAGGAGGGTCCGTATCAACGGGTACATTGAGTGTCAGCGATTTGTCACCAAGAGGAGGGGCTGGGCGGACATCGGTGACCTAGAGGGAAACTTCAAAAGTAATATTACTCACTTACGAGTTGGTCGACTACCGGTGGACTGACTGCCATTTGGTTGTTGTTCTGTTCTAGGGCGGAACATTAGACTTATATCTTATATCACCTTATCTCGACAGTCATGGCGCCTGTCTTGATTGGGGAGGTTTGTCGGAAAGATGTGATAAGTAAAGTATAGCAGAACGTCCTCCAACAGCGATAGGACCTTGAAGTCTCCATCACCCACACACAATGTGCATGGGGGGTAAGTTTCGGGCACATGGGGTCGCTCGGATGAAGAAGGTCAATACACCCTAGCATTGCATCGTGCTGATTCGTGACACGCTCAGGTTGTACACTTGGTATCGTGGTGCAGTTGATGCGCTCATTCAGCATGCCAATATTAGATGTGTTCTCCTGAAAAGGGGCCATCTCACCTCTAAAATAGCACATCATATGGAAGCCAGTTTGTCAGTTGGACCAGGTGCCTCACGGGCGGTTGATCGAAGTCATACTACAGTACACTTTGCACAAGGCGAGACCGCAAAACGTGGCCCGTGTGAGCGCAACATGCCATCTAACTATAAATTTAAACCCAATCTTTTCAAGCAGATCTGGTGTAGGGTTAAGAAAATACCTTCGCTGAGCGGTAGTTTCCGGATAAGACGCTTGCTGTCCTCCACGTCTACATCATTATGGACCGCAGAACGGGGCTGATGACGACAAGGCATAAAGCTGTCTCACCCCCTAACAAGGGCTCAATTCCTGACGGGCTCTGGTATTGAGCCCGAGTCGGGGATAAGGAGGGTTAACAGTTAGGTTTCTATCAGAGATGTGAACATGAAATTCTGGATTCTGGAAACCTCCAGGTCCCAGGGATGAGGTCCCTGCCGCCCTGCAGGTGGTGATTAATGGTGATTGTGAGTATAGGCACAGGTGTGCAACATCACAGCCTAGACTTGGACTTTTTTACTCCGTGAGTTCGATGAAAGGGTTCACGCCACATTTTCCGGGGCACGGCATCTCGTCAATAATCTCATTGATTTTCGGCGAAAGCCGCGAGACCATGCCTTTTCTCTCCGCCATTCGAACGTTCAAAATTTCAAAAATTTAAGCCCAATTCAATTAGAAGTTTTACGCGAATAACCAATTTGGCCGTTCCCATACCAATGGCGTGGATGATACGTTGTAAAATGTTCGACGTTGAGGGTGATCGACTCGGAACACTCTCGGAACTTGTGTGATTCCGAAAGATGACGGGAACGTGGTCTGATGAGGCCTCATGTGTAGGCGGTAGATTGCAGTGACAGATAACATATTGCGTGGAACCGCAAAATGGCTGAGCAGAATTGCTAGTCATTAAGAACCAGAGTGATCGTCTCGCGCTCTCTCATCTTAGCCGTGGACGCCGATCATGCCGCAAGTTATGGCACGATTTCCTCATGCCCCTCCTGTCACACTGGATTGCTAAATTTAAACGCGTCTTGCGTGCGTTCTTTTGTTTTCCGCATGCGCAAGTTCGCACATGGTTGATAAAGCTCAAGAGTTCCACGAACGCGCAATGCGCCCATAATACGCCGTAAGGCGAAACGTTCTTTCGTCACGCACCTGAGGGTCCACGGAAGCGGTTTTAGGGCGACAGCTCCGCGTCCACGGTACATAGAACGCCGTCTAGATAAAACCAATCAGTGCATTTACCTCTGCGTCCCGCCCGAGAAAACCGCTATCAGAGAATGATTAATGATTCGTCGACGCCGTTGGGCGGATGAACAACGTGTTGGGGGTACATACAGCCCATAGAACCATGCAGCAATCAACGGATCATGGATTTCTTCCACTGTTGTTTGGTGACCCTAAATTAGCAGGGACTGATCTTTTAAATAACCCAGCAACCACGAGGTGAGAGGGAGATTGGGGAAGGCGGCAGATGACTCCAAGAGTCTTTAAAATAATAAAGCAATTAAAGGAAGGGTGGGCTGTCTCTTCAAATATCTTGTCTAAGGTCACACACCTGCACCCCAGGCTGTCACGATCGCAGCGTTGATCGGTTGTACTGGAAATGTAGAGTATTCATTTCCATGCAACAGTGGAGTAGCCAATAATGTTCTTAGCCGTCCCATCGAAAGCCGTGAATTGGGCGAATTCCCAGCGTTAACGAGAGTCTCAACATGTCCATGGTGTGTCAGGGCCCAGATTCATTAATCCTTTGTCCTGACCGGTGAGTTGGTTCTCCTTTGGACGTGGTTTGCTCGTATTTGTTTCGAGCCTCACTACACTGGGAAGATGCAAGGAGGTGATAATTACATTCACGGCAGCTAGCGGGTCGTAGCCTCACTCGACACGCGTCTTGCTGGCTGGAGGGTTGTTTCAGTCGTTAACGGGGGTTACCGGTTACCGATCGTGCGGTCAATCGGTCTTTGAATTGGGCGTTATCATTAACCACCCGTATTTCCGGTTTCCGCCCACGTCTTCCGGCTTTACGCGTGCTCAACGATATGGTATGTAGTAGGAATGCCATTGTTGATCATCCACGCTTTCGTTTGTCTAACCGCAACTTCTTTCTAAGGGCCATAGCAGACTTGGAGGTTGTAATGTTCTACTTTCTTGTTGCGGTTTCTACAGCCGCAACGGCTCGCAAGGGAGGGTCACCGGTCATCCTCTGTAAGGTAGGCCACCTATCTGGTAGGGCTGTTCAAGCCGCTGTTGGTACATTTGAAGCGCGTCGATAGTACTCCTATGCACTTGACCGTGGCATGTGGTAGGGATGTGGATTTTATTGATATCAGCGTGAGGGACTGTAATAGGATGTAATCAGGATTTAGGAACAAGGTTCAAACCCATAGCATGTCACGCAGGCGAAGAACCACGACAGGTGGTTTACACCACTATAATACGAGCATTTCTGAGCGCCAGTGCACGTAGATAGGCAAAGAGCACTAAGACGAAATCGACAAGAGAAACGAGCTGGATAACCAAAAAGAGGTCGGAAGAAAACACGTAGGACAGGTGGTCCTACTGCGTCTACCGACACGATGTATGGGGGGGTGTAATCGCGAGGGAACTCATCGGGACATAATATCGAAAAGAATCCACACAAACAAAGAGTCATAAGAGACGAGTCACTGGCAAGCGCGCGTGAAAGTATGGTAATAAAGACACCAACCCTCGCTGAACCTACGCAAGAGTGGGCATCTCGGGCTCTGTGGTGCTGATAACTATATCAGCATCCCGATGTTCCCTTAGTTTGTCGATTAGTTCCGTCCAGCTCGTTGCTTGTCCAGCTGATCCGGTTTGACCTTTCGGAGGCTGTACCTTATACCACAAAGTGGTACCATTCTTACTGATGGATCTTTCAAAGGACTCGGAGTTTTCGCCCATGAGTTCTCCGTGAACGCCTGCAAAAATACATGTTGAATCAGCTACTAGTAGGGCAGGAAATAGACATGAGGACACAAAACCCTTGAAAATGAGTGTATCTTCCACCCAGACTTTGTCAAACACCTGGGGTTTCTCTTTCTTGCCCAACTCAGGCCCAAAAAATACCCGGCGCGAGTTATTAGTAAGTAAATGGACCGTAAGAGGGTCACGATGTTCACTATTGTCTACAGCATTGTCGCCGCTATCACGATTCCCGCCACCGCTACAATGGTAACGATTGGCCTTCGGTAACGTCTGGGCAGGCATGTGGTTGAAAGTAGACTGATATGCGTTGAGCGATGGAGGGAGTTCTGTGTAGAGATGGGGATTTTGCGCGAGAGATGCATATTCGACTTCGTAATGGCTGAAGTTCCAAATAATCTCTGGCAAAACCTCCGAAACACTGGTGCTGCTGAGCATCTCTGCACAGCAATCAGATGCTGTGAGATACGAATACAATACGGGCAGAGTGGCCCACTCACGTCGCACTTTGATGGGCTCGTGACAAGGAAGAGTCGAGCATATATGAAACTCGACTTCGATCATCGTTTCGTCTTTGGAGTGCTGTATTAGGAGAGAATCAGCACCATAAAGTGCGACAGAAAGACGGATCCTACACACATCCCAACGCTTATACTTGCTATTCTCGTCGTCATCCATTGCGGCTTTTATCTTGTCCTGGACGTCCTTTTCCTGCCTGATGGCCAAAGGGTCAGTAATACCGTGTTTGCCGATGCTAACGGACGTTCAGTCACCGAAAATGGAACATCTTTGCGTAGTCCTTCAATTCTCGGATCGCCATTCGGAAGGCCTGTTCCGATTCTTGATGCATCTCCTTTTTTTTCAAGTTCGCGGCGCGTTTCATAGCCTTATCACAGGCTTCTAACATCCTGCGAGACAGTTGCGGCGTAGTATGAGTCCTAGCATCCAATCATTCAAAACATTGGGGTATTTACCTCGACAGCCTCTCATCGTAATGACGAAAACTTTGCTCCGAGGTGACAGCAAAAGCTTGGCAAAGGCTGATCAGCACTTTTGATCGGTACCGATAGGCCTGTCCATAGTCGTGCACATAGTCACAAAACGCTAGCGGGTCGAAAGGCCTGTCCTTGAAGTCCTTCGAGGACGGGGATGGAGCCTCCGGAGCATTCTGTTGCTTCGAGAGGAAGCCCGAGAGCTGAGCCATCCAAAGGCGTATCCAGTTAGGGATCGATGTGGACATAATGAAAGAAGAGAGGAGCCGCAGATACCTGGCGCGGGGACACAGCGGCATAGTTATTATGGTAGATAACTGGTGGACATCGCGTGTTATGCGTGAACGTTCCCACAGTGCACGCTACACACTGGGTTCGAAGGCACGATAACGGTATCAACACCTCTAAAGCCAGAAGCGGAAGCTTGCATGGTTCGATTCTCTTGTCACAGTACTGTACCGGGTTCATGGGAAAGACCCTTAATATCACAATATCACAGATGCACGTTCACAGGTCACGTGCATCACCGTGCGTTGAGTCTGAGGCTTCCCCTTCTTCCAGCTGGCTCATTTTCTTGTGTACTACGTGTAGCTTCGAACATCAGCAGTGTATGGTTGAGAGGAGCTGGACAAGGTCCGGTCAATTAACTGGAGCGAAGACAATTCTATAGCAGTATTCACCGACAGATTTGTGGCGTGGAAGAGAACGGATCGGTGGTCTGGGAGTCTAGGAAACCTCTCGCGATCATCAATGCATCAGATCAGTACTGCATCATACCCTGTACGGGTGATTAGTGAGAGTTTAAACAGTATCTTGATAAATTTCAATTGGCTGCCCTGCCTACCCTGCTGGCACTCCAAATCGCCCACATCTACAATGTACAAGGAGCCTCTGGGATCGTCCCAGAAGTGTGAGGTTCTAAGCAAGTTTGAGACGGTACATTGTCCAACGTGCCAAAGAATTTTTGACGGCGCTAAGAACTGGTGGCCTTTGCTAAAGTAAGTCTGTCACAGGAGTAAGGATCGGACTCCAATCAGACAAACAGAAAAATGGTGCATCAACACGCACATCGCACAATGATGGGACGCACGTAAGATCCAGAAGATTTAACGACAGAGGGGATCCTTGTCAACCCGAATCTCTATCCTGAAAAAACAATCGTGTTATTGTGAGGTCTTTTTGCACGACTCGACGGCATTGGAAATGGATACATGAGACATAACATTGAGGTGGCAGACACTTCGTGATTCTCACGGTGCAGAAACCAACCCCAGACCCCTTTTTGATCGCCTTACTCAAGGAGGCACTCTTATGCCAGAACTTTCGGGCCGTGTCCATCTGATGGGATGTAGTGAACACTGTAGTCGATAAATTAAACGGCAATTCCAGATTTTAACAAACACTTCTCACCCGAACCTCCATTCGAATCCGAACTTGATTCTGGACCCAAGCTACCCGAATCATCCCAGTTCCCGGAATTGCCGTCCAAGTCTTCCGAACTCGGATCTGGTCGGAAATATTCGGGCACAGAGACGCATTGAGTTGGATAGAGTAAAACTAGGAAGTCATGTAACGGCGGTAATGAGGTTGAGATGGAGCGATGATGAAGTCGTCGACAGATATGGTCACATACACCATTGAGACGGGCAGATATATCAGCACCCATTGGAGTTTCACTGACCTTTTCTACACGCCCTACTCGCCCTTCCGGAATTCGGCTAGACAGCGAATGACAAGATCCATTATAATGGCATTATGATCTTGATCACTTGGCCTTCACCGGTCACTGGTCAAATCCCCAACGCAGCCAAGCCCTACTTTGTAATTTGCTCGGTGAACAGATGCTAAGAATCCGTGTCATAGCGACCGCTTTTACATCTGAGATGTCACACAGGTTTTCGTATGTGATCCGGCAGCTAGAAAGAAATGATGATGGGCAATTGCGGGCTGATAGTATTGTCACGCCTCGGTTCGAAAAGTGGCTAAGTACTGAATTGAGCCGCCGTATGGATATTCTCACTGTTTTTAACACCTTGATTCTGAGCGCGACATCACTAGCTAGGAATGCGACCTGTGAAAAACTTGAAGCCCACGGCGCAAATGAAAAGAACAACAGGTGACCACGAAGAGGACCACTTGTTGCGGCGGCAGGAAAAGACTCGGAACAAGATTCGGAACATGTGACTGAGGAAAGGGTTGACTCGAAGGAAAATAGAAAGCGATGCCCAGGCCATGAGGTATGGTCCAAGAATACGAAAACCCACCGCGTTTCTTCGCGATGGAACGCACGTCAAGAAGAGTCACCGAGTCACCAGCCGTGGTACCAGATCATCAGCATGAACTGAGCTTTTCTGGGTTCAAACTTTATTCAGGTATTGACGAGCTTCTTCCGCAGCAACCCCCGCCACGCGAATGAACCTATCTCACCCCGCCTCATTCCTTCAATTCGCCTTCTGGTCTAGATCAAGGATCGCCATCCAATGACATCTCTTCAATTAACCCGACCACAAAAATGACGAGCAAAAAAGTGCACACAAGATACCGCGTTTGAAGCCAGCAGTGCGTTAGGGACTCATTACTGTCACGGAAACCTTCCAACCCGTTTTTTTTTGGTTTTCCCAGCTCTGTCGTATTAACATGACATGCGGGATGATTGCCACGTCAACCGGTGCCGCATCCGAGTTCAGCACACCCACCCATCCGTGATACGCTGTGTCCTCAAGGGTCAACCCCATCATGACCGCCAATACCACACCGACGAATGTCTTATTCCCCCGACCGCGTCAAATCGGAACGCACGACAAAGGCCGGAGCAAGATGCATGTCCCTCAGCACTTCGATTCTGCTCCCTTGCGTTCTCTCCCGGATGAATCTACACCGGCATTTTTTTCGCGCTCGTTTAGTGGCGGTGCGATGGTAGGGATGGATCTGGAACAGGTAAGTCCGGCGCGGCGTCTCCGACCATTTCTGAATTACTGAGGTCATACTCTTAGCCATGGAGGGACCCTCGTTCTACTGGGGCCTGATCCACAGCCAAATGATGAGAAGGACAAGCTTTAGGAGATGAACTTAGCTCGCAACTCCACGTCCACGTCCTCGATCTCTACTCAAAACCGTTTTTTACGTCCCGCAATCACTGTTCATGGCGCCACCGCTGGCATAGCAGGTCTCGGCAATAACGATCGTAACAATTGCGATGCCGACAGAACAAGAATTCTATTCTGGATGAGCCCTTGCTGTAGACCCCCCTCCTGCTCCTCTTTCGCAGTCGATTCAACCCATCCTAAATGACGGCCGGTGTCCTTGAGATAACGAATGCTGTTGGTGAGTCATCCCGTGACACCCGTCCTCGCTGCATTTATTCTGAAGAGTAACTTGTTTGGGATTATTTCGGGGTGTAGCATTCATGATCCAGAGTTGGGGTGGATCCCAATAGCGGGACGCGTGCGTCAGTCGACGCCGGACTCATTGGAAGTTAGTCTATCCAACCTGACAAGCCCGCATGATCGATCAGCAACAAGAGCACTCATTTCTGGGGTTACATCTAGGGTAACTGTCCGCGCTCGGAGAAGTATAGATATTTCCACCCTAAAGACGTCTTACCCTGTGCGTTGTGTCCACATTATTGCTTGACAAGCGATGTTCATTGACCTGTCCGTTGCAAATATTGACCAAACCTCTTACTCGACCTGTCTCGATGCAACTATCAGCTTATCCTCCGCACTACTGCCGGCTCAAACATCCTCAAGTCTAAAACCTCACCCCACACCGATGTTATATAACTAGCGAACCCTACTGCCACGCCTGTGGTCGTCCCCCGCCAAAGGAAGGCATCGCCCTTCGAGCCGAGACTTACTCCGACACTCGGGTGCCTTCTCAATCCAGCTACCTACCCCCTCCCCCCTTCCCGCAGCGAGCGGAAGGACGGGTCATCTCGCACGATGCCGTATACGCGGGGCCAGAATGATACCATCGCCCAACCATGCTATTACCAGAGACGTTTACCAGGCCCCTGTGTAGCCTGCAGCGCCCATGCGCCTTCCATGCGAAGACGTCCCAGTGCCGCAAAGCCAGGTCTAGGCGGCGCTACCTTGGTGGTGCAGACTCACCATGAGATACGGCGCCCGATGAGTCAGGCTTGCAGGCGCAGAGTCAGCATTGGGGCGAAGAAGCTTATCGAGGAACTCGTTGAGATGACAACGCAGTGGGTGCAGGCGAAGGTCGGACGGGAGGAGACAGGAAAGGTTTGTGTTAGACAGGTTGTGTGCTTTAGTCGTAGGAATAAGGCTTGGCAAGGATGGTTTAAGCAGTCAGTACGCGCAGGAAGAGTGGATAGATATGGTTTAATTTTTCGTGGTAGCGGTGCAATATTTCATGATAAACTCTTTCGATCCGAATTACGTGTCGGTCCGTGGGCGATGTGCCGTTGACCAATTTGGACCATCAGTAGGGCCGAGGAAGTGGAAGAGATGGGAGCCAAGGTTGAGGCGAGAGCAAAAGGCCTGGTAGCCATAGGTTGTAAATAATGTCACAATAGTCACGCTATACAGCGCATCGTATCCAGTAGTATTCCTTTCCTCCTGACATGACAACTCGATCTTCAGCCTCAGCTAGGTCATGGCATGGCAGATATAAGCCCCTTTCCGAGACGTTCTGAAATACGATTTTCGAAATCGTCGAATACTCCTGATTTTCACGCGTAGACTTAGATCCGGAAAACGATGGCCTCGTTCGTGTCCGCCAGTTCGTCTCTTTCATGCATTTTCATGGATTGAGGATTCCATGCTACGTCGAGACCTTCCGACTCCAATAGCCTGTCAACGCCCTCCTAACTGGCTGAACCCTCATTCCTTCGCGCGACACGATGCAGCTGCGCCCACGCACCGGCCGCGCCTTACTCCCACCCTACCCATTCGCGAAACTACCACGCTTCCTCCGCACCGACCCGACCTTCCCACTGCAGCCCTCCCCGCCAGGCAAGAGCGCACTGGTATGCGCAGCACCGACAACACATGATACTGCGCTCACTCAGTGCAAGTACATGAGCACCACCTCGGGCTCGGGCCTCATTGTCACGATCTGCCACATGTGAGTCGTCTGCCCTACGTCCGAGTCGTGCCGAGCGCCGCTGGAGCCTAGCCAGTTTTGCCACTGACGGATCCCCTCTTCTCATGTCATTCGTAGGCGTCATGACTACTCGCATCTTCAGTCGCATCGTTTGTCGGCATTGTCTTCTTCCACCTAGTCCGTAGCCCGTTGGGGCTGGAACGGGCTGGAAGTCCTAGAACCTGTTGCGGGAAACAGACGCAAGCTGCGGCGGTGTCGAAAATAGGGCTGCGGACGACGTGTGGTCATAAAGGCCGATATGAGAAGAGGAAGAGTGTGTATCATGGGTATGGGCACACAGGCGAAGTATCGAAACGCAAAGACGGGAGGACTTGGACCCACGACTCACCAAGTGTAACCTCATACAATGCTGCGTTCGCCGCTTCTGCTCCCCCTCCTCGTCGTACGCGGTGCGCATACATGATATCCTTTCTAAAACACCGTGATTGTACACTGATGGGATGACATCCATGCTCGCTTGTGCGTGGATCCATTTGGATTGGCGTTGAAGTCTTCGCGCCCTCATGAACACTGATTCATAAATCTTGCCATAATCCTTCCGGACGCTCATACCTATGCTTTCCACCATGCTCGGCTCCCATGGGACCTGAAACCTACCTTGAACCTCTACATCATCAATTGGCTTTGATGTCTGGTCGTCGCAGATTCTAACATTTCTTTCACCCTTAAAAGCCCTATCCGTTTTGTTCGAGGTGTCTCAACCCTGCGTTTCTTTCCTTCACTGCCGCTGGCGAAGCCACGTGAACTCGTGAAGGCTTGCGACACTAGAGAATGCTGCTAAAATCACTGTAACACTGACCCGAAATCGTAAACGTTGTATGAAAATTTCCTTCTCTTCTTCTCGGAATATACGAGAACGAGACCCAGGGCCCAGGGATATAATACTACAGTTACGGGTCATGCCCCGCGGACCCGGGAGATGAAATATAATATACTTTGCCGCGAAATTAAACTATGGGTCCACCGTTGGTCGTTTTGGCATGGCATGGCAGTAAAGCAGGTTATCAATCTGTCAGTAATAGTTTTACAGTCCAACGAGGACTATTACCCGCCAGTAGAGAATTCGGAAACCGAAGTGGCACAATAACGGTGATAAAAGTATTTCGTGTGCCGAAAATATACTTGTCACCGCTTTTTCGAATCGCTTCTCCGAGTTTGCGCCCTTACTAGATAACCCATAACGAGAACAAGAGAAACCCATTTCCTACATCCATAGCACACATACGTTACGAGAACGACATGCTGGCGTGTTACCCACACCTAAGTCGTAATCGTACTCCCACGTGGTGTCATTTGACTCATTTCAAGTTCCCCTCTCTCCTCAAGCCCCTATCCGGACAGCTGCCAAGTTGCTTCAGAAGCAAGAGAATTAATAGGAACACGGCGTGTGGACGAGCTCCATGGCGGAAATGAAAGTGGCACGCAGTCAGTGTGAGTGTGATCACGAAGTGGGCAGGTACTACCACTTCTCCGGCAGCGCCGTGTGGGTAAAAGGAAATAACTCGGAATATGTGATGGAAGGGGAAAGGGGTGTGATTGGCTCGTGACAAGGTCCTTAGGGGTTTCTCCCGGCTTGAATCGTGCATGAGTCGTGCATGGTGGTTGGTCCGTCCCATCGCACACTGGCAAGGGTATGAGTAACGGTTCTCAACTGCTGTCTAAGGAAGGCAACCAATGGGAAGGGTTAACATGTTAACAATCTGATCATAATAAAGCCTTCGAAATTATCTTTAACTGTAAAGTTTACAAAGTGGATTACCTTATTCCTCAATCTCCACTCAATCTCCACTCCCACCCGCTAGTGCTCACGCACGCAAGAGCCGAACGATGACAGCCCAACTCGTCGTCATACTTATTCCATGTTCCGCTCGAAACACTGAAACAGATCTCCAGGGCACTAAATATTAGCCACGCAACTAAAATTGGACGCTGAATGAGTAGAGTACAAATCCGCTATCCCATGATATCCTCCACTTCTTCTGCACCATGTTGTAGTAATAGTTGAGCAACTTCGCTACGTCCCATAAATGTGGCCATCTGGAATGGCGTCCAGTCAGACTCTCCCCGGATGTGCACATCCGCTCCGTGCCAGAGCAGTGTCTGCACAACCTCGAGATATCCATTACGTGTCGCTTGATGTAAGGGTGTGTTTCCGTTCGTCGCTTGTGCACCGACATCAGCACCGTATTCTAACAGAAGTTGCACGACCTTCATATGTCCTCCAGTCGATGCCCAGTGCAATGGCGTCCAAGCTTTGTTGCATTTGGCATTCACGTCGGCATTGTGCTGCAGCAGTAGTTGTAGGTCCTCATCTCGTCCACGGTGTGATGCGTGATGTGATAGAAGGCCAAAGGAACCATACCGCACGTCCGCATTTGCGCCTCGCTCTAGCAACTGTCGCATACCCTCAAGGTTTCGACAGTCATACATCCTCACCAACGGGATTCTCCCGTCTCCATCGCCCAAATTCAGGTCTGCGCTGTGGTCGAGTAACACAGCTGCAGTGTCGAAGTGACCATTGAATAGTGCCGCATGCAAGGCGGTCCCATGGTAACCACATTTGGCGTTGACATCTTCTCCGCGCGCAACAACAAGATGCTTCACCAGCCGGGTAAAGCCGCATGATGACGCATAATACAATGCGGTTGCGCCAGGTTCCGGCGGGTGTTCCGGGAGAGCTTCGAGAGTCGGCTGAATCCAAGCACGATCGATATCGTATATCCAAGTCCATGATGTAAGGTATGGTGCGTTGGGATCGAATAGACGTTCTACTGCGGGTTGAAGTTGCGACATCACGTCCTCGGACTTGACGTGATCGACCCAGTGCTGTGCAG
>QFEY01002071.1:421-13492 GCA_003316435.1 Russula virescens | reverse complement strand
AGGACGCATATAGTAAAATTTTCATAGACTGTCCTCTGAACGTACCAAGAGTCTGTCCGTGACACCATCCCCCTCCTTCAAAGGAGGTGTTTCCACACACCTATTCATCCAGAAAGTCATCCAGGTGGGGAACGTAGTCTCCCAATGCCAGATCTTCGTCAGTGATGGACATACCATGAGGCAGCATCAGAGAAGGAGGTGTGAGGGGGCGTTCTCGTTCGTTTCGTTCTGCCTCTCGTGCTCGATGGAAGTGGCAGTTGTCGAGAGGTTGATAGTGAAGGTGGGTACGCAGCGCATGGCATCGATGCACTGTGCATCGGACGTGGGGGTCAGGGCACTCATCTGCAAAGTGGCCTACTTCATCGCAGTGCGAGCAGCAGTTGGCCCGTCGTCGAGTGTCTCTGGCCCTCCTCACCCTCGTTCTAGTTGTAGCTGGGGCTGCCTCACGTGTGGTAGGCCCCCTGGGTCTCCTGCTCCCTGTGGAGGTCCCAGGGCCTGACTGGCGTGCTGTATAGCGGAGGGGAAAGGGGACGTCACCTGGTGTCCTGTCTTCCCTCAAGTGAGGCGCCAGTTGGAGGAAGACCTGCGCCCCCTCTAGGCGCGCTAAGGCGGCCTCCCTCTCCATGGTAAGCCTTCGTCTATAGTCCCTGCTGGCCTGAGCTGCATCCCTTGCTTGCTGCTCGGCTTGTTCCAGTACTTGGAGGTGGCGCTCTTCTTCCATGTCTCGTATGACGGACTGCCTTACTCTCATGACATCTGCTATGATGCCGAGGTCTCCCAGGTTAGTAAGGCCATGTTCGACTCTGAGGTCAAATGGGTAGGCAAGTGAGGCGACAGGAGGAGGTAGGAAGTTGGCAGGCGCAGCCCCTGCATAGGGCCGGGCCTCCAAGCGGTTAGAATAGATGGGTTGGTTCCTCCCCATGGTACCTAGGAGTGTCGGGTCAAAGCGATCAAGTGCAGGACGTACAAAGCGGGCTGTTTCCACTTGATGATAGTCTCCCCCTCGCCAGTTCACATCCTGTTGGTGTACGTCAGGGCGGAACTGGTACCAACCTTTGCCAGGGGAGTCGCCATAATATTCCCCTGCATAGGTAGGTGGTGGGTGTCGAGGTGCAGCATCGAGATCTGAGGAGCTAGAGGTGGCTTGAGCAACTGCTGCCATGACACGTTCAATGGCATCTCCTAGAGGGTCCTCAGCTGAGAGAGCCTCTGCATCCGTCATTCCTGCGCTATGGTGGTTAGAGGATGGGTGGTAGGAAGGTGGAGACGACGAGGGATTAAGAGTGACTCGTTCTCCAGGTTCTAGTCGGGTAGATGGAGATGGTTCGCTGGAGTATATGGTCCTTGCGCTGGTTGGGACCATGGCAAGGAGTTGAGAGGAGTTGACGATGTTGTGGCAGTACTCCTCCTCGATGGGGACTGCCTCGATCCCATACTGGGCATGAGGCCCAAGAACTGCAGGTGTAGGGATCTCTCGAATCGTTCGGCCAGCTGCCATTGTTGCTGTAGTGTGGTCTGGTCTTGGATGAGTGGAAGACTCGCCTGCAGTTGCCGTAATGTTACCGGCCTCTCGGATCGCGAGTGTAAGTTTGGAGGAACCGGCCTCATGTTTGCCTCATGTACGATATTAGGGTCTCATCGTGTTTGCCTCGTGTCTGCTTTACGTTTGCCTCACGTTTGCCTTGTGTTCTGTGATAGTACCTTATGGCTGTACGCCTCGAGTTAGTAGCATGTATCCTAGCTTAGTAAGCAGTCCATAAGTAGTATATAAGCTACGCCTTGCTGTCTCTAAGACGGCAAGTTGAGTCTCCTGTCTCAGTAGTCTCAATATACTTCTCTTCTCTATCTTTACTCTGGGTGGCTATTGGGTTGGAGCCCATTTAGCAGGAACCCTTACTAGTCAAAGCCTTAGACGATGCTTCAGAGTCGTCTCTCTCATCCTCATAATCGACTTAGTGCGCCTCGAGCACTGCTTAGCAGTCAGGCTATCTCTTCGAACTTAGTCTATTGTTGACTGCATCATGTGGCGGTGACATTAGACTCAACTTTGTTACAAACTGGCACCACGATTCGAAGGCGAAGGATCCAACACCAGAATCTACCTCAAACCAGCAGATGTACTCGAAGGAATACCGAATAAAAGGGTGTTCAAATTCGACCCGCGAAGTAACGAGCCACCATTCCTCATCTTCACCGACAGCCCCCAAGGAAAACTTAACCGACGATCACAAGCAGTAACCTTCTTCCAAAACGAGTGGAGAAACATCGAATACCGACCCAGTCTAGACGAATTCGAACTAGGACCACCAAACCTCGAAGTGGCACAACACGACATAATCAAGGACGACCACGAAGTCGAACAACTCGCAGCCCAAATGGCCACTACCACCCTTACCACAACCATATCTAACGAACAAGATGACATCATCCAGACCCTGGGAAAGAGCTGCCAGGAGAAGAAAAGTGAGAAGATCACCAGTAACCTTAATCGTGCTCTGGGTAAACCAGACCCAAATGACCCGAACCCTGGAGGAAACCCAGGAGGTTCCGGAGGACCTGGAGGGCCACCCGGAGGACCCATGCCACCAGGAGGACCAGGTGGACCGCCTAACCAAAATATTCTCCAACCTATCCCTGTAAACCCAGACGTCAAAGCTATAGGAAGTCTCCCCCAATACTTCACAGGGGAACGCAAGCAAGCCAAACAATTCATAGAAGAAGTCAAAGCCTACCTCCGCATCAACGCAGACGTAGCTGGATTTAACTCCCCCATCAAGAAAGTCGCCTTCACCCTCACCCTTATCAAAGGAGAGAAAGTTGCATTGTGGGCCAGGCAGATGGGCGACTGGCTCGACACCCTCGACCCAGTTGCCGATAACATTCCCCTCGTATGGATCGCATTCTTGCAGCGATTCTTTGAACGATTCCAAGACACCACCAAACTCGAACAAGCTAGGAACGAGATCGAAGACATCAAAATGGAAGGACTGGCAGTAAACGAGTACACGAGCAACTTCGAAGATCTAATCATCAAAGCTGAATACGATTTGAACAACTCAGAAACCTGTCACAAGTTCATCAAAAACTTACCACGCTTCATACTCCTGAAAATGGCCGATCCTTCACTCCCAACCACCTACCACGATTTAAAAACCAAATTAGAAAGCATCGTGCAGTCACAAATTACGGTCCAAGGGATACTACAACAAGTCATGGGAAAAGGGCCCGCGACCACCAACACGAACACCTACTTCAATCGACCCCAACGCCCTCAAAACCAAAACTGGAGAGGGAACAACCAACGACCCCCACAAAGAAGTTGGCAAGCACCCCCGGCTCAAGGAGCGTTTAACACATCAAACGCTCCTAGATGGATGAATGATTGCCCGGTCCCCATGGATCTCAGTCGAGGACGCGCTCCCAATAACTCCGGATGGCGTTGCCTGCAGGGACAAGGGCAACGACAATGGGGACCTCCCCGCCAAGGACCTCGAGTAAACACTGCGCAAATGCCCACTACTAATAATTCCTGCTTTAACTGTGGGAAGGTGGGGCACTTTGCTAGAAATTGCCCACAAAGGCGCCCCCAATGCACCCAAGCAAACCTCGTTGAATTCGACGGATTCCAAGACGACCCAGAACAACAGCAATACCAACAGGAAGACACCCCCACCAGAGTAGCCTGCATCCGCACCGAGCTAGAGTCCCTATCCCAGGAGGAGAGGAACGAAATGGCCCAACAGATGGGCGTAGCTGAGGATTTTTCCAGCGTCTGATTAGGTCGGCACTGATCAGACGAAGTACAAGTTATACAGAATCGGACCCCGTGTACATATCTGCTCGAAAATCTATGACTGTTCGCGTATTCGTCCACTCCGTATCAAAAAGAGCTGAGGTGGTTGCCCTAGTAGATTCTGGCGCCACAGAAAACTTCATGAATCTCGAATACGCAAAATGGCTACAACTCCCCATCAAGAAGCTTGAAAATCCAAGGCCCCTATTTAATGTCGACGGAACAGAAAACACAAATGGGGCCCTCACTCACTATACCGACCTCTCCATCCAAATGGGAACCCAAAAGGTCAATATGAGATTCTTCCTCACCCAACTAGGCGAACACAAAGCCATCTTTGGTTACCCATGGTTCGCGGCATTCCAGCCAAAGATCGACTGGAAACGAGGGTGGATAGACTACACCCAGCTCCCTATCGTCGCCAGGGCGATCAACCATATGAAAGCCCGCTTTGTCCCACGTACGCGAAACATCCCACGGCCGATTCATCGTGACCAATACTACATCGGGCGCGTCACATTTAACACTACGGCCTCAAACCCAAACCTATCCAAAGTCCCTAAAGAATACCACCAACATGGAAAAGTGTTCAGTGAGGAAGCCTCACAAAGATTACCGGCGCACACCATCTGGGACCATGCCATCGAACTATTACCAGGTGCCCCTAACATGCTACCAGGACGACTTCTCCCCCTTACGCAAGAAGAGCTCAAGGAAGCTGACAAGTTCTTCCAAGAGCATCTAGACAGAGGAACCATACGCCCCTCTGACTCCCCATACTGTGCCAATTTCTTTTTCGTAAAGAAGAAGGACGGAAAACTACGACCGGTGCAAGACTATCGACCAGTGAACAAGTGGACCGTCAAAGACCGCACCGTATCCCCCCTCATCTCTCAAACCATCGATCGCCTCAGTGGATGCACACTCTTCACAAAGTTCGACATCAGATGGGGATACAACAACATCAGGATCAAAGAAGGCGACGAATGGAAAGCAGCCTTCCTCACCCCCCAAGGGTTATTCGAACCAACCGTCATGTTCTTCGGCCTCACCAATTCCCCCGCAACCTTCCAAAGAATGATGAACGTCATCTTCTGACCAGAAATTGCGCAGCGATGGCTCTCAGTATACATGGATGATATCCTCATCCACACCAAGCGAAGAGACAATGAAATGGAAGAAGAACACGTCAAACGACACTGCGACTACATGCACCACATCCTAACCAAACTGGAAGATAATGATCTGTACCTTAAACCCGAAAAATGCTCATTCGAGCAACATGAGGTCGATTACCTCGGGGTGGTCGTAGGGGGGAAAACAGTAAAAATGGACCCAAAGAAATTACAAGGTGTCGCAGACTACCCTCCACCAACCACACCAACAGAAGTTCGAAAATTCCTCGGTTTCACCGGATACTACCGATACTTCATACCCAACTATTCGAAGATCGCACGACCCCTCCTAGACCTGACGAAGAAAGCAACAACATGGACATGGGACAACCCACAGATAATGGCGTTCGAGGAACTCAAAACACGAATGTGCATGAACCCTGTACTTGCACAACCCAACTTTGAAAAACAATTCGTCCTTCAATGCAACGCATCGGCGTATGGCGTGGGAGCCATACTCTCGCAGAGGGGTGACGACGACACACCTGCACTCGAAAAACGCCAAAAACCAGTCCTGCACCCCATCACATACTACTCCGCCACCTTCACGCCTACAGAACGAAACTATGATATCTACGAACGAGAACTCCTAGCAGTAATGAAAGCCCTCACACACTGGAGACCATACCTCGGATGGACACAGGAACCATTCATCATCTGCACAGACCATGCAAACCTACAATACTGGAAGTCCCCTCGTAACTTAAATCGTCGAACCGCCAGATGGCATGCAGACTTACAAGAATACGATTACATCATCGAACACATCCCCGGCAAAGAAAACGAAGCAGCTGATGCCCTATCCCGACCACCAGGGACCGACCAAGGCACCAACGACAATCAAGGCATCATGATCATCCCCCCTTCCCGCTGCAGAACTGCAAGCACCACCCTGACGACCACCATTCCTATCCCGGAAGATAACGAATCACTAAAGCGCTTCCTCATGATCCTATACCACGACCACCCTACGGCAGGGCACCCGGGACGTGACGAAACGCTCAGGTGAACACAGGAAAAGTACCACTGGACGGGTATGAAAGACTGGATTGCCGATTACGTCAGAGGTTGTGCCACGTGTCAACAAAACAAAATCCAAACCCACAAAACCAAAACACCGCTGTATCGCATCGGAACTGAAGAAGGGACACGCCCATTCCAGCACGTGGCCATGGATTTGATCACGGGACTACCACAATATCAAGGAAAGGATGCCATCCTGACCATCGTTGACCATGGATGTTCCAGAGCAGCTATCTTCCTCCCATGCTCTACGACAATCACGGGCCCTGGCATCACTCAACTCTACATGAACAACGTCTTTAGATGGTTCGGGATCCCCAGCAAAGTCATCAGTGACCGAGATCCCCGTTTTACCTCCCACTTCAGCCGAGCACTAGCTAAATCCCTCGGAACCAATCAAAACGTATCTACAGCATTCCACCCTCAGACCGACGGCCTATCAGAACGCAAGAACCAATGGGTCGAGCAATACCTCCGCCTCATGACATCCTCGCACCCGGAACACTGGACCGAATGGCTGTCCCTAGCGTCAGCAGTACATAACAACCGGAGGAATGCTACTACCGGACTATCACCTAATCAGATCCTCTTCGGACACGAGGTTACCCTTCTTCCCCCATCAGTGCCACCATCAAACAACGAGGCAGTCGAGAAATGCATGACTCGCCTCAAGGCCTACCAAGAACAAGCGATCAGAACCCTTAAACGTATCGCCGAAGGGTCATCGGACCTACCGGCACAATATAACACCGGAGACCAAGTGTGGCTAGACGACAAGAACCTCAAATTCCCCCATCAGAAAACAAAACTACTTCCTAAACGATATGGACCGTTCAAGATCGCTGCTCAGATATCCCCAGTCGCTTACCGGCTCCACATACCTCTGACATGGACCATCCACAACGTGTTTCACGCCTCACTCCTATCACCATATCACGAAACAAACGCTCACGGCCCAAACTTCTCCCGACCACCACCTGACCTTATCAACGGAGAACCAGAGTACGAAGTAGAGCAGATAAGGAGCCACAGACGTCATGGACATTCGAGAACCCTCCAATATCTGATCAAATGGGCCGGATACCCCGAGAGCGATAACACATGGGAACCTGCCAACTCCGTCCATGCCCCAAAACTCATAACGCAATACCACTGCAAACACCCGCTAGAAGTTATAAAAACGACCCTCGCTCACCATCCAAATCTCAGTACCCCATCCTGGCTCCTATCACTCCTCGCCCACCGTCTCCAAGTCACAAATTCACCTTCAATCCCAAAAAGCACTTTCAATTCCAACCCAACCAGAATATCCACAGCTTTGCCTTTCACTTCCTCAACAAAGTTCCCCCTTCTCACTCCCGCGAACACTCTTGCTTCTGTCGCATCTCGTTGTGCCCCTATCACCGATAAAAACTGGAGCCCAACCCCGAACCCCTCGATAACCACCAAGGCTCCTTCCGCCCCTACTTCCGAGTCTTCCCCATCAACGCCCCCAGCTACAAAGTCTACCTCCCATTCGACCACTGCTTCTTGCTTGACCACGAGTGCCCCTACCAAACTTGCTCCTATCACGACCACTCCTGAGAACTGGACTCCCATCCTGACGACACCCTCGCACTCTTCTTCATCATCTCCACCATCCTCCCATCCATCATGTCTGATCGCAACGAATCCCCTGCATGCAACAAGTCCCCCATGTCGGACTCACCTCTCCCAATCCCTCCTCCTTCCCTCGCACCCCTATCTATCCATCCACTCTGCAGCCCCCAGGAAGGCCCCAACCTCGACCCCGACGCCATCGCCATGGGCCACCTCTCACCCTCTACCACCCGTAATGCCCTCGCCGCCGGATTCGACTTCCCAGTCCCCATCCTCCGTGCCATGTGCACCGCCCTCGCCAACACCATTGACGAGCGACAAAACATGTATGACGCCCGCACCAGGATGCTCACGGAACGCGCAGTGGCCGCTGAAACAAAATTGGCGGACCACGACCAAGAGTACCACGTCGCTCCAGAAGGCTACGAAACCGCCTTCGGAAACTCGGCATGCAAGAGTATTCGCATCCCCGCCGGCAACGGCATCTATCGCAAACCCCGATGGGTCAAGCTCATGGGAGATGGAAAAGTGGCCGCATACTTCCAGGGACAGAATACCGACAAGGATCCCTACATTTGCGACATCACCGCCCCCTACAACTGCGACGAGGGCAACCCCGCGGAGCCAATTGCACCTTGGTTCCGGCGCATGCTGGTTGGATCCCCTGCCAACTTCTCAGTCCTACGTGCTGAGACCGACGCCCTCTTCGATTGGGGCTACACTGCAGAGATCACCCGATACCACGCGCTCCAACATGACATTAGTACCCTGCAGGACAAAATCGAGTTGTTCCAGATGGATCTCGAAAGTATGCGGGAGGCGCGTAATGTTTGTGAAGGTAGGATCGTCAGTTCGCGCGTCCAGCAGCAGGTTGGCCATCTCGAGGGGCGGTTCTCCCCTTTTTTTTTTTTTTTTTTTTTTTTTGCGATAGAGCAATATAGATTGCAGAGGTAACTAATGATAAATTGGCCGTAGGGCCTTGGGATACATTGATCGGTAGGGATCTCGGAAGCTGGGGGCAGTAGCGACAGTGTGGGGGGAGGGGGCACAAAACGGGAGGCAGAAAACGGTTAAACTGGGAGTAGGTATTATCTCGTATAAGGGGAATGAACCCCAGTGATCGTGGGGGGAAGGGGCAATGGGACGTAAGGAACGTAGTTGGGTTTGTGAAGGGCTAACATCTCATCAAGTTCTCCATGCTTAATAAGAATTTTACGTAGCTTCTTCAACTCCCTCTTCTCTACACTAGATAAGCTCGAGGTCTTATATTGCAGTTGCGCGAAAGTGAGTATTTCATCACTAGTCAGTGGTTCTGGGGTGGGTAAAGGTAAAAGACTGGGCTGCATCGACGTTGCCATAGATGGGACCGAGTCCAGGGTGGGTGTTGTGGTACTGGACTCCAAGACGGGCTTCACAGCCGGTATAGGAGCCTTTGTAGGGTGGGAAGGTGGAGGGTGGGGAGGCGTGGTGGAAGGGGCCTTGGGAGGAGGCCGTTTCATTGTAGTGGGCACTGTAGAGGGTGCAGGTCGTGGGGTGGACTTTGTGGGAGACGGCGTCTTTGGAGGAAATACCGCTTTAGGAAGCAGTGTCTTGCTATGTGGGAAGAAAGAAGATTCCAAGGGGGCGAGACCCTCAAGGACTTCGATCACAAACGTAAAGAGGGCACCTTTGATGCACGACACCTGGCAGTTAGCCGGGGCCACGCATAGGGCACACCTCAGGAGGTGGGTGTGGAATTGGGGAGCGAACTCGACCCAATTGATCCGGCCTTGGTCGTCCTTCTGGCAGGACAGAAGTTGGGACTGGACGTGATCCCTGTTAAGGAACCAATGCTGTCGAAAAAGTGGAAGCAGGGTGGAAGCAGGGAGTGCGACCATCCTAGTAGTGGGTTTGTCGTCGGAGGGGGTCACCTTAGGCCCAGAGGGCTTTGTCGGCGAAGGACCTGATGCGAATGGTACTGGCCCGGGGCTTTCCACATTGGCACTCTTCAGAACTGCACTGGGGAGTAGAGGGTTAGAGATATCCAGGCTCTCAGCCCAAGAAAGAGGGGTGGATTGCATGTCATAGGAATAGATGATGGTGGTTAAAGGTCAAGAAGGGCCTGGCGGTTCTCCCCTTACCCCACCATGCGTCAGTCAGGATGGAAGGAGCGGGTCCACATCAAGACAGCTGCTTGTCGCGCCTCGCAGGGGCTCGACAACTAGTGGGAGAGTGATGTTACCGGCCTCTCGGATCGCGAGTGTAAGTTTGGAGGAACCGGCCTCATGTTTGCCTCATGTACGATATTAGGGTCTCATCGTGTTTGCCTCGTGTCTGCTTTACGTTTGCCTCACGTTTGCCTTGTGTTCTGTGATAGTACCTTATGGCTGTACGCCTCGAGTTAGTAGCATGTATCCTAGCTTAGTAAGCAGTCCATAAGTAGTATATAAGCTACGCCTTGCTGTCTCTAAGACGGCAAGTTGAGTCTCCTGTCTCAGTAGTCTCAATATACTTCTCTTCTCTATCTTTACTCTGGGTGGCTATTGGGTTGGAGCCCATTTAGCAGGAACCCTTACTAGTCAAAGCCTTAGACGATGCTTCAGAGTCGTCTCTCTCATCCTCATAATCGACTTAGTGCGCCTCGAGCACTGCTTAGCAGTCAGGCTATCTCTTCGAACTTAGTCTATTGTTGACTGCATCATGTGGCGGTGACACGTAATGTCCTCTCTAGTCTCCTTAGCCTTGCCCTTTTCTTTTCTTGCCGCACTGCTGCTTCCCTGTCCATTTGTATCCCCGTGTCCCCCCACTCCTCCTGCTCCTCTGACATGTCGATCGGCTGGAATGGTTGGAGAGGCACCGAGGAAAGTGCTGAAGAAGGTGTCGCGATTGGTGAGGGAGAGGGCACGGAAGGAGCTGATGAGTTGTTCGACTGGGCTGCGACTGGGAAGCTGGGAGGTGCCAGGTTGTTCAGTGACGCTTGAAGCGTCGATAGGTGCGCTGGTACTGGGAGGTAGAGAAGACGTATGCCGTGCCCTCCTCTCCTCCAACTGCAAAGATGGCGTAGGGGGCTCTCTCACCGTTGTAGTGGCAGCAAGGGTGATGTTCCTCCGTGACTGGGGTGAAGATTGGACTGAAGTAGGTCCAGAAGATGTCCTCGCACCTGTCCTGGAGATATCCGTCGTCGTAATCCTCCCCAAGTGGATACTCTCCCTTGGGATAGCTAAGGTCTCGGGGTTTAGGTGGAGGACACGGTTTAGGTAGTCTTGTGGGCCTGTCAGCAGTCTTGCGCGTTCTCTGTCTCCCCAGACTGGAATGAGGATGCGAACAGGAGTGGCAGTGGGGTTTGGAACTGGGAGAGGAGCGTCTGACTGGGCAGGCGAAGCAGAGGGCTCAGAAGGTGGTGGAGAAGACATGCCGTTCGTCTTAGTCCTTATAGTCTTTATATAAAGTTGGGTCGGAGCCTTTGCAAGTAGTTGGTGTCCTTGGAATCCGTATCTGTACGTCCCACCAGTCTCAGGATTAGGAGGCACTGTCTTTGAGTTTTGGTGGCGCCTTGGATTTGTTTTGAGGGTCCTCACTGCCTTGGGATTGCGCCAGTGGAACTCCTGGACTAGTTGTGGCGCCGAGAGGTTCTTCTTCGGTTCCCAAGAGTTGTGCGCTGCTGAGTATCCCTTCCAGGCCACCAGATATTGTAGAGCGCCCCTGTGTTGCCGAGAGTCAAGGATAGCGTCCACTTCCCATTCTGGTTGGCCTTCTACCAAGTCAGGAGGCGGTTCTGGGTAATTGGGGCCATGTTCCATCGTCTCATGGTATGGGAGAAGCCAGGTGGCATGGAAGGCATTGTGAATCTTCCATTGGGATGGTAGATTAAGTCTGTAGGTCGTTGGACCAAGCACTTCGGTTATCTTGAAAGGCCCATAGCATTTTGGACATAGTTTGGCAGTGGGATGCGTTGTCTGCAGATTCTTGCCTTCTAGCCAGACGTACTGGTCCTTTTGGTAGGGTGTGTGCATTGAGGGTCTCTTAAGGAGTTCTTGCGCTCGCTTGATGGCCTCTTGAGCATCTTGTCTGGCCCTTTTGAGGTACTTCTTTCGCTCTTCGATGGCAGGAATCATACTGGGTCATTCTGGTTGCTGAGCCCTTGGAATGAAGCCCATCCAGAGTTCGTAGGGTGCTCTTTTGGTCGTGTCTGAGGTACATGCATTGATTGCATATTGCACAATAGGCAGCCAGTCAGCCCAATCGTCTTGTTGGAAGTTACAATAGATTCTAAGAGCCGTCTCGACATGCTGATTGGTTTTCTCTGCTTGTCCATCTGTTTGCAGGTGGTAGGCAGTGCTAAGGTTCTGTGATATACCCAGTTGTTTGCACAGTTCTTGCCAAAAGGTGGACATAAACCGTGGGTCTCTGTCTGAGATAATTTTGCATGGTAAGCCTACAAAGGGGAAAACTCGGTCCTTGAACAGTTGTGCGACTCCCTGTGCATCAATTGTCTCCTTGCATGGGATCAGGATGACTCCCTTTGTGCAGTCATGATCTGTAATCGTCATGATGGCATCATACCCTTGAGACCTGGGTAGTTTAGTGATGAAGTCGACTCCGATATTCTGGAAGGGTTCTGCCTGTGTGGAGGGGCTAATGGGATGAAGTGGTGGCAGATTTCGGTGTGTGATTGGTTTGTTCGCTTGGCAAACCGCACACCCTTGTACATATCATGCCACATAGAGTGAATCCCTTGGCCACCAATATTGTCTCCGCAGTAGTTGGTGCGTTTTGCGCTTCCCCAGGTGTCCCACAGTGGGGAGGTCGTGATTCAACTCCACTGCTGCCTGTCGAAGAGGATCCTCTGGTGGAATAACAAGGGCCGACCCCTTGTACCAGTATCCATCTTCCTGCCGCTCTAGATCTTCATAGGCTGCTGCCCAGGTGGCCAGTAGCTTTTGGAATCGTCCTTGGGCCTCCTGGATCATTTGGTCAATAGCTGTCGCTTCGATGACTCGGACAAAGAGGTGGTCTGGTAGGGCTACGACTTCATCATTGTCTCCCTTGCCATCATCGAAATCGGGGCGTCTTGAAAGTGGGTCAGCTTGGTTCTTTCGTCCAGCAATGTGTCTTAGCTCAAGTGGGAAGTCGGCTAGGTATGCAATACCTCTGGCAATGCATCTGTTGACCTTTTGGGGTTGTCGATAGTATTGCAGATTAGAATGGTCTGTCCATACAATGATTTTATGGTTTGTTCCCAAGAGTAATGGCCGCCATTTCTTCATTGCCTTAACGATTGCAAGGAATTCTCGATCCCATACATCATAGTTTCACTCTGCTGGATTCAGGGCATGTGAATAGTAGGCCACATCCCTCTTCTTGTTATCCTTGTCACGTTGGAAGAGGATGGCCCCTACTGCAAAGGCAGATGCATCAACTTCGAGTTCAAATTGTCTGTGGAAGTCTGGATATGCGAGAATGGGTGCTTCTGTCACCATCTTGATTAGCCTATCTAGAGCA
>QFEY01002069.1:0-17323 GCA_003316435.1 Russula virescens | reverse complement strand
CTCTTATGTATTTTTCCGACTAGGTCCGATCACAATCAAATCTGTTCATCGGATTTTTGGCTGGGACTGAGGGACAGAATGACTGTATGTACGTGGCAATAGCTACCAAACAGTACCAAACAGTAATTAAATACTGCTCATACAATAGGTGTCTGTCAACATGCTATTCTAATGGCACACAACTCGATGTGTCATTTTCTACACTGGAACCAGATTCATATTTCACCTGTTGTAAGGTACCCTTTGCGGTTGCCATGGATGTTCCTCCGCATCGCATCGCACCGCCCGAGCTCTCATCTCAACGCCACTCGATCTCCCTGCACGCAACACACCCTATTGTCTCAAGCTCCCTTTCACTTGTCTTTTCATGCCACTTTCCTGTGTTCCTCTGATCCGATGTGCTCGTAGTGTTACTGATAGACTCGTGCTTCTCGGACAGCCACTCGTACTGTACAGCCCTGGGCCCTGTATATTATGTTTCGTTGGGCTTCCTGAAATAAAGTTCCCCTTTTCGCGAGATTCCCCTCTCGCATTCTCATTTTCCTCCTTCCTAGATCTTGGACCCGATCCCTCTATCTCATCAAAACTCACGCGCGGGACTAACCATCTCGCTTCACTGTAGATGGGGGCACTGTTCAAGTTGACACGCTGCTCATTTTTGACAAGTTCTTCCGAGTGGGGGATCCTGAGGTCAGAAGGCGATATGAATCACTCGTAGAGGATGTGCAAGGGAAGGTGGTCGCACTGAATAGTATACTGGCCGAAAGTGTCTCCCTAACATAGACACGTGTAGTTCAGAGAAAAACGGAAACGCAAAACTGCCAGAAAATGCAAGCGAACAATCAGAACATCATTATAATACAATGCAGATCTGCTCGTCGATATCACCCGTCTAACGTCAAAGAGTTACCTGACAGTTGTCTTCGGTGATCATGGGAGATCTCTGAGCGTCCGACGTAATTTACCAGCTACTTCGGCACTACTTCCAGTTGTCTCCTGCTCTATCTCTCGAATGAGCTTATGAGGCTCTTCGCGGAATTTTGGCCCATCGAATGGTTTCTGATTTCCTGAGTCCATGAGAATCGCAAGTGTTTCTGTGAAAGAGGTAGCATGCTTAGCCACAAGGTCGCCCTGCTGACCTGAAAGGACGCCGTAAACAAAGGCCCTAAGATTCATATGGTCCTGCACGGCTATGCTTGAGTTGAATATCGTGTTCGACGGCTCCCCAGTGACGTCTTGTAGCCAACCCAGGTCTGACGCATCAAGCAGCCCTCTGCGAAGGAGGCATCTCGCAAGCAACGCACAAATGGAGCGAGAAACAATGCGGATGCCAGGGTCCCAATCAGCCCACATTGCCTGCATACGTGGGATATCTGCGAAGTTGCTCCGCACGAATTCGATGTCGAATCCGGGTCAACGGCGGCAAGGGCGATGAGGTGGATAGTGTTTAGGCATATTTGCAGACGGGCCTTGCGCTCATTCTCCTTGAGTCCAACTGCGAGTGATCCTGGTCCACAACTTCGTAAGAGAGTAATGAGTTGTTCATGAAAAACGGATCTCCCAGGCTCGTTGGGGTTGTGCATGAGTTGAACGACGGCTTTTTTGGGAACACACGCCAAGAAATCTTGGGCTTTGCTTTCTTCAGCTAATGTAAGACGTTGGAGCCACCAGGTGAGCGCATTAGCATCAGTGATGTCTGATGCTTCAAGTGCACCTTTTACAATGGTCTCCCGAAAACCGTCCTTGAGACGCTGCCAATGCTTTTTGACAGCACGTTGGAAGAATGCCAACAACGAGAAGAGGATGCGCTGCCTGTGGAAAGCGACCTCGCCTAGATTATATGGCACCATCCAGTCATGTAATTTAGTGAGCAGCCAACGAAGGCAAAGGGATACCGAATACAGGAAAGGGTGCGATAAATACCACCATATGTTTGACATTGGGGTCCGATATGGGCAGTCATGATAGACGTATGGAAGGATGGTCAGTGCGATGTATGGCACGGCAAAAATGCCGACAGATATGGAGACAATGATGGCCACCGTCCTGTGGATGGTGTAGAAGAGTACCACCAGGCCAACAAAGAACAAAAATACTGAAAGGTGAAGGACTGTCGGTGCTGTTTCGATTGCTGCGCGCATGTTGAACTTCCGGGTACCGAAGAACAAAAATGAACGAACGCGCGCGCTCGTTCGGCCTGCTTGGGATCTGAGGCATTTGGACGTATCTGCGTGACCATTGTTGAAGCAATGTCGCAAACAGAGCTGATGACAGGCTGAGTAACAGGCTCATGATCCACATTGCGATGACCCATATTATGGGTGCACCGGGAGAAAATGACTGGTCACTCTGCGGTGGAGAACAGGTGCCATTCCTGAAATTAGGAAGTTGTTGTGAGATTTGGCAAAGAAGATCCACTGCCTGGTCGCCCCGATCCGGAGACAACTTTTTATAGAATTCGGTGATAATTGCGCTAACGGTTGCGGAGAAAAGACCTGTCTTCTGGCTTGTCATTGCGATGAACAGCGGGGATCAACAGATTGGACGTACGAAGACTAGCACACCGTTGGAGTCGTCCTTCCAGGATTTGTCGGCACATTTATCGTACCTTCCGGCTTCTTTCATTCTTCGCTGGCTTATTTTGCGCTGTGGCAGGAGTCATTTGGGTTGCAATATTCGGTATTCCCGGACATACCGTCTGGTTGTGCGGAGCCTCCCTCGTCGTGTCGAAAAACTCGTGAGATGAGCAGATCGAAATGACACCTGGGTTCCTATTTGCACTTGCTAGGCCATTAAGTCAGAAATGAAGAGAAGGCGAGGATGCTGTGGTACGTCACAGGACAGAGGGTCGTAATGCTGGGCACGGGTCACTGAAGAGAATACTACCACAGTCCGGGTCGTATGCGCCCTAATTGGGTCCAGCAAAAGGGCTCGCAAGCTGACACGACTCAGCACAGATCATGTTCACGGTCACAGATAAATTCTTATTCACGATTACGGATACACCAGTGATACGCCCTCTTCAACAGCTATTCACCTCCGGTCCGGAGTCTAAGCGTTTGAGGTAAGCATTCCACCCGCTTCCCTGTATCGTTTCGCCTGCCTCTGGACCTTACCGATATCCATGTCCCGTGAGTCACCAGGAAGTCGTGCTTGGCACTGAGCTCTTGTAGACGAACAATATGTGAAAACTCAAAGTCCTCGATGATAGGAGAACGAGCACGTTAAGATGGGCGCGTTCCACACCTTGGATATAGAAGCGAACCGGGATGTGCGGATCGAGAAGCCAGAATAGGACAGCATCTCTCTCGAGCGGATCCAAGAGGCGTCGCAACCCGGACGTGGCGCAGAGGTCGGCGCCGTCGTCTGTGGTGAAGGTACGTCCAACCACACACACTCATCGTCACCCCTCTTTCTCTCTCCCTGCTATCACCATCCTGTACTGGGAGCGCAAAAAAAAACTGATGTCCTCCCTCTCTTGCCCGGTTGTTATTAGGCACGGCAGCATTTTGCCTTCTCTCTCAGCACATGACCGTCGTGCTCCAGCGCATCGAGGTCCCAGTACCACGCAAGCGTGCTGGCTCTGCAACCGCCCACGAGAAAGGCCTCGCACGATTCTACGACACCCTCAACCAGTCGTTCCTGCGGCGTATCCCCTACACGAACCCCGGATGGGTGCGGGATGCCGTCTTCGATTATATCATGGCCCAAGTGACCCAAGCGGGGAACGAAGCGTTGCTCAGTGCTCGGCAGAAGTTCATGCGCGTACACGTGAACAGTCCACATGTACATAGTCTCGTAGAGGTGCTGAAGAGCCCCGAGGTTAGTTCTTCTCGATATCTGTGAAAATGCCTTTCACGATTTGTTCCTAGGTTGTTTCCCAACTGAAGGAGACCAAATTTGCCAGAGAGGGCATCATGCTCAATAAGTCCGAATGCGAATGGCCTGCTAAGTGCTTAGTCCTTAACATACATATTTTCGTTCACCAGTTTCTTCAAAATGCTTGCCTCTGATGAGCAGCGAGCGTGGTATGGTCCAGATCATGTTTCACTTGCTGTTGATCGGGGCGCTGTCGGCACGCTACTCATTTTTGACGAGCTCTTCCGATCTGGCGATCCTGAAGTCAGAAAGCGATATGTTTCACTCGTAGAGGATGTGCGAGAGAAGAGGGGTGAGGTTCTGATATTTTCTAGCATGCATGAGAGTGGACAACGTAGGTATCATACTACTGATGGAACATATGCGTTTAATTATCCCACTTGCTCAGAGCTTAATCAAATTACTGGCATTGCTGCCAACTTGACTTTTCCATTGGATATCGAGGTAGTAGAGGCGGAAGAGAGGGAGGCCAAGGAAGAAGAGGAGAGACGAAAGGCAGACGCAAATGGAGAAGATTAGACCACTGTAGATATCATATAGGTGGACTTATGTTGTCACAGAAAGGTGTATTGGCAAAAGAGACGTACTCGCCAGCGACCGCTAGCCAGTGACGTAAAGGAACAAGCTGAGTGATTGTTGCACAACAAGGTGCATGTCATCGAAGGTAATTAATTGGTCTAAAAAAAGGACGAACGAAACCTAGATACAAGGGGAATCAGTGGAAGTGCATTGTATCGTATTAACTGTATGGAAACCTGGTGATCAGAAGAACTACCTCTATTCCGAGAGAATCGCCAATATATAAATGTTATTCAAAGAGAGTGAGTAAAGTAGCCATATCAGAGGACGTTAGGAACCATCAGACAAAGAGGGAACGATCAGCATATCATCGTCACACGACTAAAGACCCACGATACCGTTAACATCACCCACCCAAACGTCAACAACCTCGCCAACGTCCTCGATAATTACGCAAGTTGGAACATCCGGCGTAGTGTATCAGCTATGGCACCTCCATCGGGCTGATGCTTTATCCGTTCAATAAGACCACCAAGCTGTTCTTGGAATTTGGTTTTATTGAAGGGTCTCTGGGTTCCTGCGTCCATGAGAATCGCAAGTGTTTCTGTGAAAGGGGTAGCATGCTCGGTCGCAAGGTCACCCTGTTGACCTGAGAGGACACCGTAAACGAAGGCTTCAAGGTTCATACGGTCCCGATCCGCAATGTTCGCAGGGCCTATCGTGTTTGACGGCTTCCCAGTGACGTCTTGTAGCCAACGCAGTTCTGAGTCATTGAGCGGTACTTCATGTTTGCTCAGGAGGCATCTCGCGAGCAACGCACAAATGGAGCGGGAAGCAACACGGATGCCAGGGTCACTATAGACCCACATTGCCCGCATACGGGTGATATCTGCGAAGTTGCTCCGCACGAATTCGACGTCGATATCGGCGTCCGGATCGGCGGCGGCGGCGTGGGCGATGCAGAGGATAGTGCGTAGACACACTAGCAGGCGCGCCTTGCGTTCATTCTCGTTGAGCCCAACTGCCAGTGCGTGCGGGCCAGGTCCACAGCTTCGTAGAAGAGTGAGGAGATGTTCACGAAGAACCGGTTTCCCGGGCTGGATGGGGTGGCGCATGAGCTGGACGATGGTTTCTTCGGGAATACGTGCCAAGAATTCTTGAGCCTTGCTTTCTTCAGCCAGCGCAGGAAGTCCAAGATACCAGGAGAGTGCGTCCATGTCAACACTATCTGATGCTCCTAGTGCCCATTGTAGCGTGGTTGACCGAAAACCGTCCTTGACATGCTGCCGATACGTTTGGACAGCACGTCCAAGGTATTGAACTAGCTGGTCGAGCTGGAGCTGATGGAAGAATTGGGCCCTGCCTAGAGGATCTGACACTTTCCAGTGATATAGTTTCTCTAGGGGCCAATAAAGGCAGAAGGAGACGGACAAGAGGGAAAATTGTGATGCATACCACCATAGGCTTGACAACGGGGTATGATATAAGCCATCGTGATAGATGAATGGATGGATGGACAGCGCCATGTATACCACAATAAAGATGGCAACGAATGTGGTGACAGCACGGAATGGGAATGGATCGACGAAGTAGAAGATTATCATCAAGCCGGCATAAAACAAGAATACTGCGATGTGAAGGAGAGCCGGGGCCATTTCTACCATATTGTACACGTTGTACTTGCCAGTGATGGTGCCGAAGAACAGAGTTGACCGAACATGCGCGCGCGCGCTGGGCTTGGTTGGGAGCCGGGGGTCTCGGATGTATCTACGAGCCCATTGTTGGAGTAATGTCGCAAATACGGCCGATGACAGACTGAGTAACAGGCTTATCATCCACATTGTAATGACGAGGCGTATGGCTGTAGGAGGGGCAGGCGCTAGCAAAGAGGTCGGAGTGGAATCTGTAGCATTGCCTTCAGAACGTTGAACTTGAAGTTCCACTAAGATCTGTTGTAGGACGAGCAGCTGGCTATCTGGAAACAAATATTGATAGAATTCGATGATGAATATGCCAACGGTTGCGGAGAAAATGCCCGCCTTCTGGCTTGTCATTGCGATGAACAGTGGGACCAGTAGACTGGGACGTACGAAAAGAAGTATGCCGTTTGAGTCTTCTTTCCAGGAGTCCGCGATACGGTTATCGTACTTTTCAGCTTCGCTCAAATACTCGGTCCACATCTTCTTCCCTGAGTCATTCTGGGCTGCAACTAGTGTCAGTTGGGGTTCAATGTTCGGTGTTCCCAGACATACTGTCTTGTTGTGCAGGGTCTCCCACCTCGGGTAGGAATAGCTCATTGAGGTGAGTAAATGATACATGGGTTTCCGTTCGCATTTGCTGGGCCATTTAACTCGGAAATGAAGAGAAGATGAGGTATGTGGGGGGGGTCAGAAGAGCCGCACCTGAAAGCTTTTATCTAGCTTTGGATCTGCAGCAAGCAGAACAACTGGAACTCATGTACTCATGCCTAGTTTGTCAAACGCCCAAGCAGCGCTGATCGACTCCTGTGTGAAGCGGATTGATCCTCCATCATTTAAGCATTCACAGGAGCTTTTGGACAATGCAATGAAAGTTATGAAACGTGATATGAAACAACTTGAAAACATATAATTACGTCACCTCATGATGGAGGCACGTGCCATAGCCTCTCGCCCGAGGCTGTGCTGTGCTGGTGCTGTATTTCACGGCGTAGTTGGCCGAATACATTACGTTTCACGTTTTGTGTGGTGTGAAACGTGAAACGTAATTTATTCGGCCAACTACGCCGTGAAATACAGCTCAGGTAAACATCCGATTATGTAACCTTGAATCCCAAGTTAGTGATCGGTAGTGATCACTAGCACTTGACTGACTCATCCCAGACTCATTTCCCTCGTGCTCGACCTCTTCTCCTTGGCAACCTTGATACTATAATTTAGCTGTAAATACTGCACGATTCCAAGTCATTTGCATTTGCTATGGTTCTTTTTGTTCGACGGATTCTAACCTAACCAAATTATTATTATCTAACTTCGATCACATCGAAGTAGTAGAAGCGGAAGAAAGGGAGGCTAAGGAAGAAGAGGAGAGACGAAATTCAGACACAGGTTAGACCACTGTAGAGGTCATATACATGGACTTATGGTGTCACAGAAAGGTATAGTATTGGCATAAGAGACATGCTTGCCAGCGACCGCTGGCCAGTGATGTACATGAACAAGCTGAGTGATTGATCCACAACATGGTGCATGTCATCGAAGGTGATTGGTTGGTCTCCTAAGAAAAATGGACGAACAAAACTTAGGAACCGCATTGTATCATATTGGCTATATAGAAACCCCGTGATCAGAGGAACTACCTGTATTCCGAGAGAATTGTCAACATAGAGACAAATGTCGTTCAAAGAGAGTGAGTAAAGTAGACATATCAGAGGACGTTAGGAACAATCAGACAAAGAGGGAACGATCAGCATATCATCGTCACACGACTAAATATCCACGATACCGTTAACATCACCCATATCAACAACCTGACCAGCGTCCTCGATAATTATGCAAGTTGGAACATCCGACGTAATGTATCAGCTATGGCACCGCCATCAATTGCCCCAGGCTGTTGCTCAATCCGTTCAATAAGACCCCCAAGCTGTTCTTGGAATATGGGTCTATCGAGGGGTCTCTGGGTCCCTGCATCCATGAGAATCGCGAGGGTTTCTGTGAAAGGGATAGCATGCTCGGCCGCAAGGTCACCCTGTTGACCTGAGAGGACACCGTAAACGAAGGCTTCAAGGTTCATACGGTCCCGATTCGTAATGTTTGCAGAGCCTATCATGTTTGACGGCTTCCCAGTGACGTCTTGTAGCCAACGTAGTTCCAACTCATTGAGCGGTACTTCGAGTTTGCGCAGGAGGCATCTCGCGAGCAACGCGCAAATGGAGCGGGAAGCAACACGGATGCCAGGGTCACTATCGGCCCACATTGCCTGCATACGGGTGGTATCTGCGAGGTTGCTCCACACGAATTCGACGTCGATATCGACATCCGGATTGGCGGCGGCGGCGTGGGCGATGGGGAGGATAGTGTGCAGATACACTAGCAGGCGCGCCTTGCGTTTATTCTCGTTGAGTCCAACTGCACGCGGGCCAGGTCCACAGCTTCGTAGGAGAGTGAGGAGGTGTTCACGAAGAACGGGTCTCCCGGGGTGGCGCATGAGCTGGACGACGGTTTTTCCTGGAATACTTGCCAAGAATTCTTGAGCCTTGCTTTCTTCAGCCAACTCAGGAAGTCCAAGATACCAGGAGAGTGCGTCAAGGGTAATATTATCTGGTATTTCTGCTTCTAATGCCCATCGTCTCGTGGTTGACTGAAGGCCGTCCCGGGTATGCTGCAAACGCGTTTGGACAGCAACTCCAAAGTGTTGAACTAGATTTGCTGCCTTTTCTGCCACCATACAGTGACATAGTATCCTTAGGGACCAATAAAGGCAGAAGGAGATTGCCAACAGGAAATACTGGAGTGTATACCAGCCGATGATTGACAACGGGGTATAATATGGGCCATCGTAATGGACGAAAGGATGGAAGGACAGCCACGCGTACAGCACAATGAAGATGACAATGAATCCGGCAGCAGCAGAGGTCGGGATGATGTCAATGTAGTAGAAGAGTACCACCAAGCCGGTATAAAACATGAATACTGCAAGGTGAAGGAGAGTTGAGGCCGTTTCTGCTATCATGTGCACGCTGGATTTGTGGGCACCGAAGTACAGAGTTGACCGGACATGTGCACGTGTGCTGAGCTTGTCTGGGGTCCAGACTTCTCGGATGTATCCGCGAGCCCATTGTTGGAGTAATGCTGCAAATAGGGCTGATGACAGACTGAGTAACAGGCTCATCAACCACATTGCAATGACGATGCGTATGGCGGTAGGGGGGACATCAACCAGTACCTGTCCTGACTCGGACTGGCCCGTTGAATTTGACGCAGAGACGCCCATACTGATATTAGAAAGTTGCTGTGAGATTTGGGTTAGGAGATCCACCGTCATCTGCTGGTTATCTATGGGGCGCAACAAAACTTTATAGAATTCGATGATAAATATGCCAATGGTCGCGGAGAAAATGCCCGCCTTCTGGCTTGTCATTGCGATGGACAGTGGGATCAGTAGATAGGGACGTACGAAGAGAAGTATGCCATCTGAGTTTGCTTTCCAGGAATCAGAGATACGGTTATCGTACATTTGAGCATCGCTCAAATACTTGGTCCACATCCCTGAATCATTCTGGGCTGCGGCCGGAGTCATTCAGGGTTTAGTGTTTGCTATTCCTGGACATACCATCTTGTTGTGCAGGGTCTCCCAGGAATAGCTCATTGAGGTAAGCAAATGACGCTTGGGTTCCCGTTTGCATTTGCTTTTCCATTAACTCAGAAATGAAGAGACGCTGAAGTACTATGTGACAGGATAGGGGGCGGTTGATAAGAGCTGCACGCTGACTTAGAAAATACTGGGAGCTTTTATAGCTTTGGACCCGCGGGCAGCCGAACGACTGGAACTCGAATTCCAATGCCCAGAAAGTGAAGCTTAGTTGGTCAAACGCTGCAGCATCCAAGATACGCCGTCTGAAAGAGGAGATAGGTCCTTGGAAAGTTGGCATTCGGGCGGCTTTTCCAGCACAGCACACACGAGCAAGTGAGGACCTCTGTGCCCTATGCCAAGACTCGGAAGGGACAGACTGCAAGCTACAGTATGGGGAAGTACTCATGCCACTCGAGCTCAAGTACTCTGGCCTGGCCACACACTGCTCGCCAGCAATATTTGCATCCTGGTGCATGTGCTTAGACCCTATCTGTAGCTGTAGCAATTGACACGTGCTCACATGTCCATATCGAAATCGGTACAGTCGTCTATTGTATGAGAGAACAAGGCTGCGATTATTTTTAGATTGACTTAAGTCTACACGGGCCTGGAACGGAGCTTGACAACCATCACTACATCAGTTGTTGATGGGGGCGCTGTTCAAGTTGGCACGCTACCCATTTTTGATAAGTTCTTCCGAATGGGCGATCCTGAGGTCAGGAAGCGACATGTTTTACTCGTAGAGAATGTGCAGGAGAAGAGGGTTGCACTGAATAGCTTACTAGCCGAGAGTGTCTCCCTAACATAGACATGTGCGATTCAGAGAAAAGCGGAAACGCAGAAAAAGCAAGCGAACGTTCAGAACATCGTTGATATAACCCGTCTAAATGTCAACGACTCACCTGACACTTGTCTTCGATGATTATGGGAGGAGATCTCTGAACGTCCGGCGTAATTTACCAGCTACTTCGGCACTACTTCCGGTTGTCTCCTGCTCTATCTCGAATGAATTTATGAAGCTCTTGGAATTTTGGTCTATCGAAGGGTCTCTGGTTTCCTGCGTTCATGAGAATTGCAACTGTTTCCGTGAAAGAGGTAGCATGCTTGGCCGCAAGGTTGCCCTGCTGACCTGAAAGGACGCCGAAAACAAACGCTCTAAGATTCATACTGTGACTACGGTCCCGCGTGGTTATGTTTGAGTTGAATATCGTGTTCGATGGCTCCCCAGTGACGTCTTGCAGCCAACCCAGGTCTGACGCATCGAGCAGCCCTCTGCGAAGGAGGCATCTCGCGAGCAACGCACAAATGGACCGAGAAACAATGCGGATGCCAGGGTCCCAATCAGCCCACATTGCCTGCATACGGGTGATATCTGCGAAGTTGCTCCGCACGAATTCGATGTCGATATTCGAATCCGGGTCAACGGCGGCAAGGGCGATGCGGTGGATGGTGTTTAGGCATACTTGCAGACGGGCCTTGCGCTCATTCTCCTTGAGTCCAACTGCGAGTGATCCTGGTCCGCAGCTTCGTAAGAGAGTGACGAGTTGTTCACGGAAAATGGATCTCCCAGGCTCATTGGGGTTGTGCATGAGCTGAACGACGGCTTTTTTGGGAATACACGCCAGGAAATCTTGAGCTTTGCTTTCTTCAGCTAACGTAAGACGTTGTAGCCACCAGGTGAGCGCGTCAGCATCAATGATGTCTGATGCTTCAAGTGCATCTTTTACAATGGTCTCCCGAAAACCGTCCTTGAGACGCTGCCAATGCTTTTTGACAGCACGTTGGAAGAATGCCAACATCGAGAAGAGGATGCGCTGCCTGTGGAAAGCGACCTCGCCTAGATTATATGGCACCATCCAGTCATGGAATTTCGTGAGCAGCCAACGAAGGCAAAGGGATACCGAATATAGGAAAGGGTGTGATATATACCACCATATGTTTGACATTGGGGTCCGATATGGGCAGTCGTGATAGATGTATGGAAGGATGGTCAGTGCGATGTATGGCACAGCAAAAATGCCGACAGATATGGAGACAATGATGGCCACCGTCCTGTGAATGGTGTAGAAGAGTACCACCAGGCCAACGAAGAACAAAAATACTGAAAGGTGAAGAAGTGTCGGGGCTGTTTCGATTGCTGCGCGCATGTTGAACTTCCGGGTGTCGAAGAACAGAAATGAACGAACGCGCGCGTGCTCGTTCGGCCTGCTTGGGATCTGAGGCATTTGGATGTATCTGCGTGACCATTGCTGAAGCAACGTCGCAAACAGAGCTGATGACAGGCTGAGTAACAGGCTCATGACCCACATTGCGATGACCCAGATTATGGGTGCACCGGGAGAAAATGACTGGTCACTCTGCGGTGGAGAACAGGTGCCATTCCTGAAATTAGGAAGTTGTTATGAGATTTGGCAAAGAAGATCCACTGTCTGGCCGCCCCGATCCGGAGACAACTTTTTGTAGAATTCGGTGATAGTTGCACTAACGGTTGCGGAGAAAAGACCTGTCTTCTGGCTTGTCATTGCGATGAACAGCGGGGATCAGCAGATTGGACGTACGAAGACCAGCACACCATTGGAGTCGTCCTTCCAGGATTTGGCGGCACATTTATCGTACCTTCTGGCTTCTTTCATTCTTCGCTGGCTCATTCTGGGCTGTGGCAGGAGTCATTTGGGTTGCAATATTCGGTATTCCCGGACATACCGTCTGGTTGTGCGGAGCCTCCCTCGTCGCGTCGAAAAAGCTCGTGAGATGAGCAGATCGAAATGACACCTGGGTTCCTATTTGCACTTGCTGGGCCATTAAGTCAGAAATGAAGAGAAGGCGAGGACGCTGTGGTACGTCACAGGACAGAGGGTCGTAATGCTGGGCACGGGTCACTGAAGAGAATGCTACCACAGTCCGGGTCGTATGCGCCCTAATTGGGTCCAGCAAAAGGGCTCGCAAGGTGACACGACTCAGCACAGATCATGTTCACGGTCACAGATAAATTCTTATTCACGATTACGGATACACCAGTGATACACCCGCTATTCACCTCCGGTCCGGAGTCTAAGATCTAAGCGTTTGAGGTAAGCATTCCACCCGCTTCCCTGTATCGTTCGCCTGCCTCTGGACCTCACCGATACCCATGTCCCGTGAGTCACCAGGAAGTCGTGCTTGGCACTGAGCTCTTGTAGACGAACAATCAGTGAAAACCCGAAGTCCTCGATGATAGGAGAACGAGCACGTTAAGATGGGCGCGTTCCACACCTTGGATATAGAAGCAAACCGGGATGTGTGGATCAAGAAGCCAGATGGGACAGCATCTCTCTCGAGCGGATCCAAGAGGCATCGCAACCCGGACGTGGCGCAAAGGCCGGCGCTGTCGTCTGTGGTGAAGGTACGTCCAACCACACACACTCATCGTCACCCCTCTTTCTCTCCCTGCTATCACCATCCTGTACTGGGAGCGCAAAAAAAAACTGATGTCCTCCCTCTCTTGCCCGGTTGTTATTAGGCACGGCAGCATTTTGCCTTCTCTCTCAGCACATGACCGTCGTGCTCCAGCGCATCAAGGTCCCAGTACCACGCAAACGTGCTGGCTCTGCAACCGCCCACGAGAAGGGCCTCGCACGATTCTACGACACCCTCAACCAGTCGTTCCTGCGGCATATCCCCTACATGAACCCCAGATAGGTGCGGGATGCCGTCTTCGATTATATCATGGCCCAAGTGACCCAAGCGGGGAACAAAACGCTGCTCAGTGCTCAGCAGAAGTTCATGTGTGTACACGTGAACAGTCCACATGTACATAGTCTCGTAGAGGTGCTGAAGAGCCCCGAGGTTAGTTCTTCTCGATATATGTGAAAATGCCTTTCACGATTTGTTCCTAGGTTGTTTCCCAATTGAAGGAGACCAAATTTGCCAGAGAAGGCATCATGCTCAATAAGTCCGAATGCGAATGGCCTGCTAAGTGCTTAATCCTTAACATACATATCTTCGTTCACCAGTTTCTTCAAAATGCTTGCCTCTGATGAGCAGCGAGCGTGGTATGGTCCAGATCACGTTTCACTTGCTGTTGATCGGGGCGCTGTCGGCACGCTACTCATTTCCGACGAGCTCTTCCGAGCTGGCGATCCTGAAGTCAGAAAGCGATATGATTCACTCGTAGAGGATGTACGAGAGAAGAGGGGTGAGGTTCTCATATTTTCTAGCATGCATGAGAGTTGACAACGTAGGTATCATACTACTGATGGAACATATTTATTAATTATCCCGCTTGCTTAGAGCTTAATCAAATTACTGGCATCGCTGCCATCTTGACTTTTCCATTGGATATCGAGGTAGTAGAAGCGGAAGAGAGGGAGGCCAAGGAAAGAGGAGAGACGGAAGGCAGACACAAATGGAGAAGATTAGATCACTGTAGATATCATATACGTGGACTTATGTTGTCACAGAAAGGTGTATTGTCATAAGAGACGTGCTCGCCAGCGACCGCTGGCCAGTGATATACATGAACGAGCTGAGTGATTGATCCACAACAAGGTGTATGTCATCGAAAGTAATTAGTTGATCTCCTAAAAAAAGGTCGAACGAAACTTAGATACAAGGGGAATCAGTGGAAGTGCATTGTATCGTATTAACTGTATGGAAACCTGGTGATCAGAAGAACTGCCTCTATTCCGAAAGAATCGCCAATATATAAATGTTATTCAAAGAGAGTGAGTAAAGTAGACATATCAAACTACGTTAGGAACCATCAGACAAAGAGGGAACGATTAGCATATCATCGTCACACGACTAAAGATCCAAGATACCGTTAACATCACCCACCCAAACATCAACAACCTCGCCAACGTCCTCGGTAATTACGCGAGTTGGAACATCTGGCGTAGTGTATCAGCTATGGCACCGCCACCAGGCTGATGCTCTATCCGTTCAATAAGACTACCAAGCTGTTCTTGGAATTTGGTTTTATTGAAGGGTCTCTGGGTTCCTGCGTCCATGAGAATCGCGAGGGTTTCTGTGAAAGAGGTAGCATGCTCGGCCGCAAGATCACCCTGTTGACCTGAGAGGACGCCGTAAACAAAGGCTTCAAAGTTCATACGGTCCCGGTCCGCAATGTTTGTAGGGCCTATCATGTTTGACAGGTTCCCAGTGACGTCTTGTAGCCAACGCAGTTCTGAGTCATTGAGCGGTACTTCATGTTTGCTCAGGAGGCATCTCGCGAGCAACGCACAAATGGAGCGGGAGGCAACACGTATGCCAGGGTCACTGTCGACCCACATTGCCCGCATACGGGTGATATCTGCGAAGTTGCTCCGCACGAATTCGACGTCGATATCGGCATCCGGATTGGCGGCGGCGGCGTGGGCTATGCAGAGGATAGTGCGTAGACACACTAGCAGGCGCGCCTTGCGTTCATTCTCATTGAGTCCAACTGCCAGTGCATGCGGGCCAGGTCCACAGCTTCGTAGAAGAGTGAGGAGATGTTCACGAAGAACAGGTTTCCCGGGTTGGATGGGGTGGCGCATGAGCTGGACGATGGTTTCTTCGGGAATACGTGCCAAGAATTCTTGAGCTTTGCTTTCTTCAGCCAGCGCAGGAAGTCCAAGATACCACGAGAGTCCGTCGATGTCAACACTATCTGATGCCCCTAGTGCCTATCGTAGCGTGGTTGACCGAAAACCGTCCTTGACATGCTGCCGATACGTTTGGACAGCACGTCCAAGGTATTGAACTGGCCGGTCGAGCTTGAGCTGACGGAAGAATTGGGCCCCGCCTAGAGGATCTGACACTTTCCAGTGATATAGTTTGTCTAGGGGCCAATAAAGGCAGAAGGAGACGGAGAAGAGGGAAAATTGTGATGCATACCACCATAGGGTTGACAATGGGGTATGATATAAGCCGTCGTGATAGATGAATGGATGGATGGACAGCACCATGTACACCACAATAAAGATGGCAACGAATGTGGTGACAGCACGGAATGGGAATGGATCGACGAAGTAGAAGATTATCATCAAGCCGGCATAAAACAAGAATACTGCAATGTGAAGGAGAGCCGGGGCCACTTCTACCATATTGTACACGTTGTACTTGCCAGTGATGGTGCCGAAGAACAGAGTTGACCGAACATGCACGCGCGCACTGGGCTTGCTTGGGAGCCGGGGGTCTCGGGTGTATCTGCGAGCCCATTGTTGGAGTAATGTCGCAAATACGGCCGATGACAGACTGAGTAACAGGCTTGTCATCCACATTGCAATGACGAGGCGTATGGCTGTAGGAGGGGTATCCGATAGCGGAGGAATCGGAGTGGGACTTGTAGAATTGCCTCCAGAACTTTGAGATTGAAGTTGCGCTAAGATTTGTTGTAGGACGAACAGCTGCTCATCTCGAAACAAAAATTTATAGAATTCGATGATGAACACGCCAACGGTTGCGGAGAAAATGCCCGCCTTCTGGCTTGTCATTGCGATGAACAGTAGGACCAGTAGACTGGGACGTACGAAAAGAAGTATGCCGTTTGAGTCTTCTTTCCAGGAGTCCGCGATACGGTTATCGTACTTTTCAGCTTCTCTCAAATACTCGGTCCACATCTTCTTCCCTGAGTCATTCTGGGCTGCGGCTAGTGTCAGTTTGGGTTCAATGTTCGGTGTTCCCAGACATACCGTCTTGTTGTGCTGGGTCTCCCATCTCGGGTAGGAATAGCTCATTGAGGTGAGCAAATGATACATGGGTTTCTGTTCGCATTTGCTGGGCCATTTAACGCAGAGATGAAGAGAAGACGAGGTATGTGAGGCGGTCAGAAGAGCTGCACACTGAAAGCTTTTATCTAGCTTTGGACTTGCAGCAAGCCGAACAGCTGGAACTCATGCCTAGTTTGTCAAACGCCCAAGCAGCGCTGATCGACTCCTGTGTGAAGTGGATTGATCCAATATCCATCATTAATCATTTACAGAAGCTTTTGGACAATGAAAGTTATGAAACGTGATATGAAACAAAACATATAATTACGTCACTTCATGATGGAGGCACGTGCCATAGCCTCACACGTCGCCTGTATCAACACCTCGACTCGAGGCGGTGCTGTGTGAATGCCGAGTTAGTGATCGATAGTGATTACTAGCACACAGCCATGTGCACCAGCACTTCACTCATCCCAGACTCATTTCCCTTATGCTCAACGTCTTCTCCTTGGCAACCTTATGCTATGATTTAGCTGTAAATACTGCATGATTTCCAAGTCATTTGCATTTGTTATGGTTCATTTTTGTTCGACGAATTCTAACCTAACCGAATTATTATAACTTCGATCACATTCAACGCAGTTTCTCACATTTTTGGCTGGAGTTCACGTTCATATCGAAATCAGTACCACAGCTTTCATCGTTTACTGTATGCTGCCACTATTCTTGGATGGACTTAAATCTGCACAGGCTTGGAACGTTCCCAACGAAGCTCGAAAGCTGTCACTACATCTTGATTACAACAGGCGGGGCCTGCCCGTCCAAACTACCAGAGAAAGTAAGCGAATGATCAGAATGTAGCAATCAGTAGGTGATGGGGTTTTGCAGCGCACGATGGCGACGGAGCTAGCAAACAGGAG
>QFEY01002068.1:0-29124 GCA_003316435.1 Russula virescens | reverse complement strand
CTCCAAGGTACCTGTGGTTCTTTTAACGGAATGCTTTTGACCGTTGTCAACGGCATCAAGCATTAAGCCTCATATACATACTTCCGGTTTATTCCTCTAATGATTTGTGGCTCACTGCTCTTGTCGACTAGAGTACAATTTCCTGAGAAAAAACCCCTTAAACGTGCAACCGACTGAACTGCCAGATATGCGATTGCGGACTGATTGCGGTTCTCACCTTTTAGTCTTAGCTAATATTCTCAGGGAGATCAGCACTGTTCAAAAAAACAAATTTGATCACGTGCTGTGTGTTAACCTAAAACGTGTTCCTCCGAATACGGCTTTGCCCAGCGCTCCGCGCCGGCTCGTGACGTTTGGCGATGTCGCGTCTTTGTCGAACATCAAAACAAAAAAAATCTCTAAACTCTCGCGGCGCCGTGTTTCGCGTACGGTATCATGACTGCATGCGGGCCAGATCTTGCGCTTTTTATTGTCCACCTGCAATGCTATTGTTCTTGTTCTTTCGCTTTACTCGTAACGCAATTAGGCTTATCCGCGACATACCAAAAGCGGTTGGCCCTCGGCCTGGCCTACTCCCTGACTAATTCCAGTCCTCTGCACTTGCCCTGAAGGAGCACCCCTCGCTTTGCCTGCCCCATGTTACGTGAGATGATGTGGCAATTGGCAGGCAGAATTCCCTGAGGGTCGTATCTTTTCCATCCGTCAGCAATTAATTGTCACAGCGAAATGTTCAAAAGTGGTCTAGGGTGTCCGTGCCGGGTCAGATGACGCGGGCCAGGACGGAAGGGCGCAGCATGTTCCAGCCTCTTCATATACAGTACACAATTGATGACTTCTTCAAAAAAGCCCTGTTATTGTGGCCTTGTACCTTAAATGTGGTGTCAAATGACAGTGGTGAACGCCACGGAAAGTTCTGGATAGAGATGTCTATCTTACCTGTGTCTTCGTGATCGAAGATTTCAACATCATGATGGTTTCAGTGTAGATACCGTCATCTGTAATTGAACCAGACTCATCAGAACCAAACTACAATTTTGAGATATGAAGACTGCGCCGCAACGGTGGCACTGACGTACTTTTAAGGATTTGACGCTGTTTCATGACGGAATGACGGAAATAACCCATACGGCCCATTTTGTGGTGTGGACCTAACCCTACTAGCCAGAGACAAATCCGAAATGTTCGAAACAATGAGGCAGAGTCAAAAACGAGACAAGCAATGCTGCTGGGGAACTTTGTAACTGTGATTTAGTCCCGTAATGGTTAGTACTTCGTCCAACTAATTGATTGATCTTTGTCATGGATTTCAAATTCAATGAGCGCGCAGGGCCGACAATCGGTCGTTTGTCCATGGACGTTGGCTTCGATATGGTAATCATCGGCGCCGACCAAGAATAGATAATCAGTCCCGTTGTCTGGTTTGAGGCCGTCGAAAAGTCGGGTGGCGATGTTTGTCTACGCAGGCAGGCCACGAGGCTGAATTTGTCTGCAAGAGAGACGGTTTTGGGGCGACGTAGGGATCCGCGCGATCGAGGCGTGTTCGGCGCTGTTTCGGTCTTCTCCGTGTCGAGTTGCCCCGTTAAGAGCCGCAACTTGTTGGCGACCGCGCGACGCCCCTGATTTATTGTTGTTTCTAAACGTGCTTTTCATCCTCTTGGTCACTGGTCCCGCGGTCCCGCGTACGCGTTTCTCCGATTGCACCAAATGTGACATACACCAACGTATATAACTGCTGTGGGTGAGCGGTATCAGGGTTTTGTTCCCTCCTATCTCGTACAACACCGCTTCGTCTCTGATCCTAATCATGGCCTCCCTTGGGTCAACTTTCGATCTTCTTGTCCTCCTGCTCTCCCTTTTTGCATTCCAGGCCATCCGTGACTATCGAAGGCGAAGGGGACTCCCATACCCTCCTGGACCAAAACCAATTCCTTTAATTGGAAATCTTTTGGATATTCCAAAGGATTCCTCCTGGCTCGAATACACGCAACTATCAAAGAAATACGGTATGAGTCCCTGTCCAGTACAGTATCAATTACGCCTAACAGAACGGATCACAGGTGATATCTTATGCCTCCACGTGTTTGGCAAGGTCATCGTCATACTGGGTTCGGTCAAGGCAACCAAGGACCTCCTCGAGCGACGCAGCGACATCTACTCTGATCGTCCTTCAATCCCAATCTACGAGATGTATGCGATCTCACAGTTCAACGTCTTTGCATGACATTTAATATAACACCTAGGATGAGGTGGGAGTGGGTCGTGCCTTTCGCAAGATACACCGAGTTTTGGCGTCAAGCACGCAAGGTACTTGATCGCGGCCTTCGACCCGGGGCTGTAGCGGCGTATCGTCCTGTACAACAGGCCAAGGCACGCGCTCTCCTCTCCCAGCTATTAACGAATCCAAATGATTGGGAAGCTCACCTGGAATAGTCTGTGTCATTTCCGTTGGTGTATCTGAGTCTCACTAAGCGTTCTCAACTGTATAGCCTATCAGGAGAGCAAATCTTAGCTATGGTGTATGGTTACGAAGTCCAAGGACGCAACGATCAGAAAGTCAATGTCGCCAAGGAAATGGCCTCACTTGTATCTGAAACGGCACTCCCCGGCGTCTTGCTCGTCAATGATATTCCGTTACGTGAGTCGGGTCTCTCCTGTATTCGGTCCATGCGACTTAGGATGATTTCCATCAGTACGATACGTTCCCGAATGGCTCCCGTGGTTAAGTTATAAGCCTCTTGCTCGTTATGGCCACAATTTAGGGAATGAAGTCATGAATGGGCCGATGAAATTCGTTAAAGAAAGCATAGTGAGGAAGCACTTTGGACGTTCGGATTTGTTTGGTTGAACCCCCATTCTCCCTTAGCGCAATGGCACTGCTCGACCCTCACTCGCTCTTGAGAATATGCAGGAAACGGAGAAGCTTGAAGGACCTGAACGCACAAAGGCGGAGGAGACAATCACCGGAGCTCTTGGATCGATGTATGCAGGTAAGTTGGCTTGATCGATGGCCTGCGAACTTGACTGATAGAAGTGCGCTACCAGCTGGGACCGACACAGTACGTTGGCTTGGCAGATATTCCGAGTGATACTCGTGCACACTCAACTCGCTCGTTAATAGACGCTGGCTTCCATGATCACGTTCTTCGCAGCCATCTTGATACGTCCGGAGATACAGACGATGGTGCAAAAGCAACTCGATGCCGTCACGGGGAGAGAGCGACTTCCGACCTTTGAAGATCGTCCGAGATTGCCGTTGGTCGATGCAGTATGTAGGGAAGTTCTGAGGTGGAGACCTGTCACGCCCCTTGGTGAGTTTATGATACCGCCGACCTACCACGCTAGAGACCTCACCATGCACAGCCATCGCCCATGCCGCCACAGAAGATTATGTCTACGAAGGTTACTTTATACCCAAGGGTTTGTCATCAGTCCTTCGTACCTGTTTTGTTTCATTGATGGTCGACGCGTGTTTTCAGGCGCGATGGTGATTGGGAACTCGTGGTACGATATCCCTCTCTCTCTTTTAGTTTGGCGACCTCAAGGAGTTTTTAGGGCGATCTTGCATGACCCAGACATGTACCCAGATCCGGATACTTTCAAGCCTGAACGGTTCATCAATGCGGATGGGACGTTTCGTGATGATCCCGTGCTGACGTCAGCATTCGGGTTTGGGAAACGAATCTGCCCTGGGAGACACTTCGTCGATGCTTCGTTCTTCATCGTTGTTGCGTCTCTACTCTCCGTATTCGACGTCAAGAAGGACAAAAGATCTGATGGAGGGCCGGATGCGTATCCATTCACAGGGAACGGCATATCGTACTGTCTACATATCGCTTATGGCGCGGTGTTTTGAACGCTAATGTATTTCTTTTCAGCCGCCCGGTCCCCTTTCCCTGCGCCATTGTCCCAAGAGATAAGAGGGCAGAAGAACTTATCGTCGCCGAAACACTGGCACGTTGAATTAGCTATTCTTTCCGGGTCGATTTGTGTTACTTTGGGCTTTACGATGAATTATTATGCTGTGCACACGAGCCTTGTCGGACATGAAGTTGATGACGTCTTGGGGGTGTTGATGAAAGTCGGCTCATTCGCAACTCGGAGGCAGCGAGTATGGCCGTTACCGACACTGTCTTGGAGTACTTACCTGAGACAAACAAAGTCCGTCTAGCCCTCTGCTGCGCTGGGGTTTGGAATTTCGGTCCTCCCTTTTTTTTAGCGATGGTTGACTCGACCGCAATGCTTACTACCGCGGTGATTCCACGATTCGCTGACGCTTCAATTGATATGTGCGTCTACCAATGGTCATTATGTGGGATGTGCGACATTCGGTTTGGGTTTGCCGGAGCTGCGTAACTGCGGCGGATTCCGGGCCGCCGAAGCCAGGCCTTGGGTCTCCGTGGGCACGACTTTTTGGGCATCCGATCCGATGAATAGGCAATAGCCTCGGTTACGGTCGTGTCTTGTTAGCGTTTCAGTTTTTGATCATCACAAGGGTCGAGCGCGTGAGAGCATTTCTGTATTCTAATGGGAACAAGGGCGGCGCCTTGTCTCCGAGTCCGAGTCTGGCTCATGCCCCAAGGCGCTCTTGCCCACTTCTGACAAATTTTCGTTCTTGATTCCGCTTTCATGTCTCAGATCTCAGTCTTTGAATCGGACCATTAACGGACCTTGGGGCCATGAGCAAGGCGCGTGGGCTCAGACAACCTTTTTCGAAGTCTATTCCCCTGAATTCTGTCCAAAATGCTGCAATCAGGGACCAATCGGTGATACCATACCGCCGAGCGTTGCGCATCTCGTTGGTTGCTTATTCACGTCTACGGCCGGATTGGTCACGGTGGATCTGACTACGTGAGGTATGCCGCGAGTGCCCTTCCGAGTCTCACGCTCGTCCTTTGATGAAAGCCTCCTGAACACGTTCAATCCAACGATCGACGCCGCGCGATTTACACGCGGCCACCCCAAAGAACCCGCAAGGGCGTATTCCTACCCTTCACACGTACTAGTACCAGGTGAGTCAGAGACTCGGAAACATGTAGTGGGATTGTGATCGCTTTACTTGCGGATTGCACGATGCACCATGTGCTCGAACGTGGGGTAGGGTCACCCCGGTTATCACCGTTTGTTAGTCGAAAATAGCATGGTGATTAGGAGGGTCTTAACGCCGCGTTGTAGGCCCAGAACTCCCACTAACTCAGAGCACAGTCCAAACGTTGGTGATGTCATAGCTCCAGTCAGAGAAGAGAATATTCGCGACCTCTTTCAAGTTCGTCTGATCTCAAGGCAGAGCACGTGGAGGGTGAGATAGACTACAACACGTATCCTACTGGAAGGGAAGATAACGAAACTGAAAGATCTTGTTCCGCTTCAAGTTCCCCGAGGCAAAGCACAATTCCCGGATTTTTGGAGATCAGTGTAGGAGGAACCTGATCCACGGGCGGGATCACATCAACCCGTCAACCCAACTGAGAATCCGTCGTCATGAATTTATAATCGAGAACTGCCTATATCGTGAGTTCCTCGATTCTAGGAGTGAGAAATGCTACGAGACGACGAGAAACCTCTACGGGGCTTAGATTATTAGCTACGCACCTTCTGCTGCGTCGCGATTCGTTCGCCTTACCCGGGTTACCCCGAGTCATGGAAGGAGTAATGTTCAAGCTTCAAGGTTTCAATCATCCACGCGGCCAGACGTCGTTCTTCATGTTTGCCGCCAGACTTGAGCTTCATGGTGTCCGAGGTCAGTAAAAGCGTGGGGCTCGCCCTCGTGATGCACACATATGCGCAAGTCCCTGCATCCAGAAAGGTAATAAAAGAGCACAATACCCGACAATTAAGTGAGTAGAAGTTTGGCATCAATCCAGGGCTACAGTCATTGTCTGCCACCAACTTCCAGTGAGACACCCGGTCTGTTCAGTCTAGTGTTAGTACTCACCATAGTTCCAAAAGCTAGTCTAGGAACAGCGCAGATAAGTTCATAAGCGCCAAGTAAGACTTGGACGGAGACTCGGGGAGGCAAGTGACATTCTGCAAGTCTGAGCCTGAGTATTTTTGTGCTTCCCGATTCCGAGGTGATGCTTCCTCGCTGCCCAATTTGCTCCAAAAATAATTCCTGAATGCAGATGGAAGGATTGAGCCTTGTTCGGATGCGACCAACGGACACGAATGTATCATGTGATAGCCAGATGTAGTTAATATGATGCCCACGTGACAACGCTGCCGCGTTAAGGCCTATTGACACGACATCGAACCGTGACGACATCGATGGCATCGAGAATGATTTGTACGGTATTTAGTCTTTGGGCAGCCATTCCAGACGACCCACTGCTCTTCTTCATTGTGCATTTATGATCCCCCTTATATCTATCCTCGGTCTCCTCATTTTGTTGTCCTTTTGTTTTGCTTTCTCTGCTGTTCGCGACTATCGACGACGGAGTGGTTTACGCTATCCCCCTGGCCCAAGACCCCTGCCCCTTATTGGAAACCTTCTCGATATACCGAAAGAGTCGTCCTGGCTTACATACGCTAAACTCTCCAAGAAATATGGTAAGGACATCGCTTTGGTATCTGTACTGTTTAAAATAAGGCCGGCATTCGGCAGGGGATATTCTATCTTTCCACGTGTTTGGGCGGGTCATTATCGTGCTCAACTCTGTCAAAGCCACAAAGGATCTCCTCGAAAAACGTGGAGAGCTTTACTCTGACCGCCCTGTGATCCCATTTTACGACATGTGAGGACTGAAACCTGGTATTGCTACTTCCAACTGACGTAGTTCAGGATGGAATGGGGTTGGTTCCTGCCGACGGCAAGGTACGCTGAACCCTGGCGCCAAGGACGTAAACTACTCGATCGTGGCCTTCGACCTGGAGCTGCGGCAACGTATCGCCCGATGCAAGAAGCCAAAGCGCGTATCCTTCTCAACCGAATGTTGCAGAGCCCTGACGAATGGGAGGCTCATATCGAGCTGTAAGCGATACCCCTTTCAGATTCTTGTCTCTTGCTTTAATCACCTCCTGGCTTATAGCATGCAGGGAGAACTAATTCTGGCGATGACTTATGGCTATGAAGTGCGGGGACGCAACGATAGGAAAATTGACGTTGCGAGAAGGATGAGTGATCTTGGCTCAGAAACAGCTCTACCTGGTGCACTGCTTGTTAATGACCTTCCTTTTCGTGTGTAATCTCTCCTTGGCTTCGTCGCTGAGGTGTACTTGTCTCACCACATTGTCCTTAGTTCGCCATATCCCTGACTGGGTGCCGTGGTTTAGCTATAAGCCGCTTGCTCGCGTCGGCCGTGATTTGGGAATTGAGGTCCTAAATGCCCCAATCCAGTTAGTCAAAGATGCTATGGTGAGATAGTAATCTGAATGACCTCCACGTATCCGAAACACTGACGTGACTTCCCCGTGGTTAGGTCAAAGGCACGGCACGACCCTCACTCGCGCTTGAAAATCTACAGCAGACAGAGAAGTTAAATGGAAAAGACAGAGAAAATGCAGAGGAAGCGATCATTGGCATTTTGGGGTCGATCTACTCAGGTTCGGAAGAAGTATTGTATTTGAGGTATATATCGTTGACGTGTCTTTCTAGCCGGGAGTGACACCGTAAGCCCTCCGATGTAGATTAACAATCTCCTATTATTCTCTTGAGCTTTTGAACTGCAGACAGTCTCTGCGATGATGACCTTTTTCTTGTCCATGGCACTCCACCCCGATATCATGCGAAAGGTGCAATACAACCTTGATACTGTCACAGGACGAGACCGACTTCCGACTTTTGAGGATCGCTCAAGGCTGCCATTCGTCGATGCCGTGTGTAGGGAAGTTTTAAGGTGGCAACCAGTTACCCCTCTCGGTGCGCCCAATAATGGACACTCGAGCGGAATATTTAGACATCTTCGTCGCAGCGGTCCCGCACGCAACAACAGAAGACGATACCTATGATGGGTTCTTCATACCCAAGGGTGTGTATCTTTTGCCGGGTCATTTTCGTGCTGACAAACACACGACTTACCAGGTGCGATTGTGATTGGAAATACTTGGTGAGCCGTCTTTCCATGCTATCGAAGTGACTTGAAGTCCTCGTAGGGCAATCTTGCACGATCCTTTGAGATATCCAGAGCCAGATGTATTCAAACCGGAGCGATTCCTCAGCTCAGATGGAAGCCTGCTGGATGACCCCATACTTGCATCCGCATTTGGATACGGAAAGCGTCTATGTCCTGGAAGACATTTTGTAGACGCAACATTATTTATCACGGTTGCATCTCTACTATCGGTTTTCAATATCGAAATGAAGGAAGATCCCAAGGGCCAGCCTTTCAGATATACATACACCGGCGCTGTTATAAGGTTCACAATCACCATATTTCGATATCAGAGAAGCTAACTCCTACTTCAGTCGTCCAAATTTATTCCCCTGCTCTATTGTTCTGCGTGACAAACGGGCTGAAGAGCTGATTGCCGCAGATACTATGGCGCGGTAGTTTACCGAAGCGAGTTCCATTCCATTTTCACTAGCGGCGTATATGTCGCATTCGGAATACATGCGCTGCGGTGGGACTTGAATACTGATGAATGTGTCGATTAGGAGGAGATACAACGGCTACGATGTCGTCTAGTAGATGATACGATATGGAAAGCGAGTTTGGGCTGTTTCGAGGGACTTCCGGGATATGAAGACGGCCCAAGGGCTGGGACCTGCCAGAGACTGCAGCCCAGAGATGGCCCAATGACTCGGAGGAGGTAACAATTTCTACCGACAAAGAAATGCGCAGAGGTAGACATGTAGAGGAAATGAATGCGTGTCTCTACTGCTAGGCGGCACATGCATTCGAACTCAGTCGACGCGTCGCTGGTCGTTCGGTTTTGCAGGTGTGTGGAAATGTCAGGCCCAAGGTGTAGATCATAGAGAGGCTGTCCCGGAGAGTTTGTCTTGCAGCAAGGACAAATGATCTAATCCAATAGCGTAGAGCCGAGTACACATGCAAATGACGCAAGGGGTTAAGGTTTGGTTAAGGCGGCTGAGCGTTTATGCTTAGGCTGTCTGGTACGGTACTTAAGAAGCTTAAGAGGCTATGGAGGTGACGGAAGACATCTATTGTAAAGGCAGATATGTAAGGTCACCGTATTATAGGGTTCTAATTTGTTCCTGTTGTCGTTGTCGTGTTGTTGCCCTGCGGTTGCACCGCCTTTGACGGTCACTCAATTTGGAACGATTGGTAATCTGGGGGTTAAACCGGTTAAGAGCGAAAGCGAAAGGGCTATCCACCTTTCCTAGGATCTTCTACACGACGTTCATCGTCTATCCTATCTTCACACATAGTAGATACCCCTACCACTATACTCCGTATTTCTACTACCCGGGTAATGAATGACACTTCTGGCTCTAGACTTCAGGTGCTCTTCGACACCGCCCTGGAGGGCTATGAGAAACAAACAGGGATGAGATTGACCGACCATCCTCTTGCCAGACAACTCGAAAGTTGCCATTCTGTCGACTCCATCATGGATATTCTCCAGCAGCAAGCACGCGCCTTTGCCAAATTTCGAGGAGATGATAACGGCAAAGTCATAAAATCCCTGAGGCGAGCAGTCCATGTTCTCCATGCGCTTTCCTCAAGTACAACTCTCGGAGAGGGTGTTGGCCTCGTATGTCATACGGCAACCGTTATGTATTCTAAGTTTCTAAAGCTTTCTCTATAGCCACTTCCCCCTGCGAAACCAATCTTTGCAGCCTTCGCTATCCTACTCGCCGTATGTCTCCCACAGTTCCTAATCCCGTATTCATTTGATGTCTAAGTGTACCAGGCGATCAAGGACGTTAGCGCAAGTTATGATGCGCTCGTAGACCTGATCGAGTCCATCGAACACTTCCTCGCCCGACTCGAGATCTATACTGAATTACCTCCCACGGCGGCCATGGCAAAAATTATTGTGAAAATAATGGTGGAGTTACTTTCCACCATTGCCCTCGTGACAAAGCAGATAAAACAGAGTCGTCCATGTGAGTGCCACACTAGCGCTCGGTCACTTGACTGAACGCGGCCCAGTGAAATTGGTAAAGAAGATTCTGGGAGACAATGAAATCGAATCGGTGTTACAGGGACTCGATCGATTGACTTTGGATGAGGCTCGTACGACTGCAACGCAGACTCTTGAAGTTGTCCATGGTCTTGTTCAAAACATGAGGGTAGTAATCGATGGTGAGGCAACTCTATCCGGGCTTACTCTTATCCGCTGTTTTAAGCCTGTCTACCATTTTACTTCATAGATGGCAAGGTATCTGCAGACGCTATCTGGGATGCTTTAAGTAGGTTCGGTTGACGAGTGGAAGCAATCAGCGTTCCTAACTGTATGATAGAAATTATGCAAGACATCTTAGACAAACTGAACGAATCACAGCGTGAGCCATTCGTTTTCCCACGTCGCTGATCAAGAATATTGAGGCTTTAATAGGCAAGAAAATACAGAGAGAGGCTCGAAAGTGGCTTTCTCCTCCGGATCCTTGGAAAAATCATAACTCAGCTCGGGATTCTCACTACGACGGGACATCTACATGGTTCGTCCAAGGCAATACTTTTGCGAAATGGAAAGCTTCTGGAACAGATTCTCTTTTATGGATTCATGGAAAACGTGAGCGTCTAGGTCTCTCGCTGGCACTTTCATTTTCGCTCAAAATCACGATTTCGCATTCCTAGCTGGTGCCGGGAAGAGTGTCATCTGGTGGGTTCATCATTTATTTCATTCTTGTACCGAGAACTCATAGTATTGGCTAGTTCCACCGTCGTCGAGGAGGTCGATGACATGCGCAAAAGAGGACTGGCCTCGTTCGCATTCTTCTACTGTGACTTTCGTGATGACGACAAGAAGAACCTTCGTGGATTAGTCTCTTCTCTACTAGTCCAACTTTGCGATCACTCCGACTCCTATTCAACTATTCTTTCCGCATTCTATGCTGCACATGGCGATGGGTCACGCCAAGCTAGTGACGGCGCACTTATCGGATGTCTTGAAGACATTTTGAAACACCCCGGTCAAGCACCAGTTTACATCATTATCGATGGACTCGACGAGTGTCCAAGCACATCTTACATGCCTTCCCCTCGCGAAAAGGTTTTGAAGTTTTTGATGAAGCTCATCAAGTTAAATCTCAAGGGTTTTCACATTTGCGTCACAAGCAGACCCGAGGTCGATATCAGTGTCGTCTTAGATACTTTCTCTTTCCACACTGTTTCCCTGCATGACGAGAGTGGACAAAGACAAGACATCGTCAACTATATCAATTCTGTTGTCTACACGGACGAAAAGATGAAGAGATGGAGAACGGAAGACAAAGAATTGGTTATTAATGTGCTGACAAGAAAAGCCACCGGGATGTGAGACCTATATTCACCGATTTCGTACTACGTTTTCTCACATCTGTAATACAGGTTCCGGTGGGTGTTCTGTCAGTTGAAATTCCTCCGCGGTTGTCTGCCCGCACGTATCCGGCAAGCTTTGGAAGAATTACCGGAAAGCCTCGATGGAACATACGAACGCGCGTTGCAAGATATTGACAAAGCAAATTGGGAATTTGCGCACCGCATCTTTCAATGCATTGCAGTTGCATCTCGCCCGTTTCGTGTCGAAGAGCTTGCAGAGTTTCTGGCGTTTGATTTTGACGCAGTACCGACACCGAGACATCGAGCCGATTAGCGCCCAGAAGATCCCTTAGGGGCCTTACTGTCCACATGCTCAAGTTTGATCACTGTAGTCGAAACCTGGGATTCGGAGGTTATACAGTTCTCTCACTTTTCAGTGAAAGAATTCTTGACATCAAGTCGACTCGCCTCAGCCGGGGACCCCATTCGTCACTATTACGTTTCCATGGCACCTGCTCATACACTTGTCGCGCAAGCCTGTCTGGGCATTCTAATTCATCTGGAGGAGATTACCGACCACAGTCTGAGGGACCTTCCTCTCGCCAAATATGCTGCCGAGCATTGGGTGGGCCATACACGACTGGCAGATACATCGGCAAACCTGCAACTTGGGATAAGGCAACTGTTTGACCCGTGCAAACGACACCTTGAATTCTGGGTTTGGATATGTGACTCAGCTCTTCCTTGGTATCAATCCCTGCCATCCACACATCCATCCCAACTCAAGGGAAGTCATTTGCATCATGCTGCTCTCCTTGGACTCCACGACTTGATAACATTCCTTGTGGTCGAATGCGGACAGGACGTGAACGCATATGGTTTCCATCTCGATCAAACCCCATTACATGTAGCCTCAAAGGTCGGGCATCTAGAATTCGTTCGTATGCTCATTGACCATGGCGCGGATGTGAATGCCCAGGACTATCACAAGTCGACTCCATTGCATCTCACATCGGAGGGTGGACATTTAGAATGTACTCAAGTACTCATCGAGCATGGCGCGGATTTGAATGCTCAGGACAATATCAAGTCAACCCCGATCCATCTAGCGTCGAAGGATGGACACGGAGAAGTCGTTCAGATCCTCACAGAAAATGGTGCGGACGTGAACGTCGGGGACATGGACATGTGGGCCCCATTGCATCTTGCATCCGTGGGCGGACATATGGAATGCGCTGGTGTCCTTGTCAGACACGGCGCGCATGTGAATGCCAAGGACGACCGCGACTGGACTCCCTTGCATCTCGCATTGAGGGACGGACAGATAGAAATTGCTCGGATGCTTATTGGTCATGGTGTAGATGTAAATGCCCAAACAGATGACGGGTCGACCCCGTTACATCTCGCACTAAAAGGCGGACATGATGAATTCGCTTGGGTGCTCGTCGGGCACGGCGCGGATGCGAATACCCAGGAGAATGACAAGTGGGCTCTATTGCATCTCGCGTTGCAGGGCGGACATGTGGAATACATTCAGCTGCTCGTCCGGCACGGAACGGATGTGAATTCCCAGGATACGAACAAGCAGACCCTGTTTCATATTGCGTCGAATCGTGGACATCTGGAATTCGCTCAGGTGCTCGTTCAGAATGGCGCGGATGTGGATTCACGGGAAAATGACGAGTTGACCCCATTGCATCTCGCGTCGCAGGATGGATATGTGGGGTTCATTCAGCTGCTCGTTGGGCATGGCGCAGATGTGAATGCCCAGAACACGAGCAAGTGGACCCCGTTGCATATTGCGTCGAATCGTGGACACGTGATATTCGCTCGGGTGCTCATTCAGCATGGAGCGGATGTGAATGCCCACAGCAATCACAGGTCGACCCCATTGCATCTTGCATCCCATGGTGGACATGTGGAGTTCATTCAGCTACTTGTCGGGAATGGCGCAGATGTGCATGCCCAGAATACAAAAACTTGGACCCCGATTCATATTGCGTCAAATCGTGGACATCTGGAATTTGCTCAGGTGCTGGTTCAGCAAGGCGCGGATGTGAACGCCCAGGGAAATGAAAAGTGGACCCCATTGCATTTTGCGTCGCAGGATGGATATGTGGAATTCATTCACCTACTCGTTGGGCATGGCGCGAATGTGAATGCCCAGGATACGAACAAGTGGACCCCGTTGCACATGGCGTCGAATCGCGGACATGTGGACTTTGCTCAGGTGCTCGTCCAGCATGGTGCGGATGTGAATGCCCAGAAAAATGACAAGTGGACCCCATTGCATTTTGCATCGCAGGATGGATACGTGGAATTTATTCAGCTGCTTGTCGGGAATGGTGCAGATGTGAATGCCCGGGATACGAACAATTGGACTCCGTTGCATATTGCATCACATCGTGGACACATGAAATTTGCTGAGATGCTTGTTCTGCATGGCGCAGATGTCAATGCCCAGAGCAATCACAAGTCAACCTCATTGCATCTCGCATCGCATGGTGGACATGTGGAATTAATCCAGCTGCTCGTCGAGGGTGGTGCAGATGTGAATGCCCAGAATATGAAAACTTGGACCCCATTGCATATTGCGTCGAATCGTGGTCATGTGGAATTCGCTCAGGTGCTTGTTCAGTATGGCGCGGATGTGAATGTCCAGGGAAACGACAATTGGACCCCATTACATTTTGCATCGCAAGATGGATATGTGGAATTTATTCAGCTGCTCGTTGGGCATGGTGCGGATGTGAATGCCCAGGATACGAACAAGTGGACACCGTTGCACATGGCGTCGAATCGTGGACATGTGGACATTGCTCAGGTCCTTATTCAGCATGGCGCGGATGTGAATGCCCAGAAAAATGACAAGTGGACCCCATTGCATTTTGCATCGCAGGATGGATATGTAGAATTCATTCAGCTGCTCGTCGAGCATGGAGCAGATGTAAACGCCCAGAATACTAACAAGCGGACCCCGTTGCATATTGCGTCGAATCGTGGACATGTGGATTTCGCTCAGGTGCTTGTTCAGCATGGCGCAGATGTGAACGCCCAGGGAGATGACAAGTTGACCCCATTGCATCTCGCCTTGCACCAGGGACATGCAGAAATTGTTCGAATTCTCCTCGAGCAGGGCGCTAATGTTACTGCCTTTTTCATGTGACTTGTCGCGCGGAGGAAATTTTGTAAGAAAATTCACACAATCCCGAGATGCCAAAACAATCCCGAAACCTTCAAACTTCATTGTTTGCCCTTCGGTCGATTAAAACCATAATGTCTACATTACAGAGAGTTGATTGGTGCAGTCCTACTTGAATTCCAGTGGCTTCCAAATTTTCAAACCTCATTGTTTGCCCTTCGGATATTCAAAATCATGATCTCTACATTACAAAGAGTTGGTTGGTGCAATCCCTTTTGAATTCCGGTGGCTCGTTGAGGAGATATAACTGAAACAATGTGCCCGATTTTTTTTACAGATTTTCTCGCCGCGACAAGTCACGTGAAAAGCACAGTAATGTCCACGACCAATGGGGGTTTACTCCGTTCCAGCGAGCATCAGGGCGAAATTCTCGGGACATTATGGAGTTACTTTTGGCGCACGGAGCTGAGGACAATGGCATACAGTTATGATGTTGGTGTGACGGAAGTGGGGCAAGTATGGTGCAAGTTTGTTACTGAATTGTGTACTGCCTACAATAGTACTTCTATTCACATTGTGCGAAACGACCAACATTTTTTCGGCCAGGTTCTGCGAACAGTTCTAAATTACTGTCGGGAATTCCATCCCATCGCCCTATCGCACAGCTACTTTGCTAGGCAGTCAAGAATCAATCACTGGTGAAGCTATGTCGTGAGCAACAGGATTGATTCAAAAATACGTCAATCTTATTGGCTCATACAAGTACTGCACCAGGCCAGACTCAATGTATGAATGGCTCATCGGCCGCCATGCACTGTCTACATCGCTTTGGTATTGAATGTTAATCGTTGTAAAATATTCGTAAAATGCGCCGAGTTGACTGTACTAGAAAACGTTCGCCAGCAAGACTACATGCACGTACACGTGGATCCAGAATCTGACTGGGCGGTATATGACATCACGGGATAAATATACTGTGATGAGGCGGGGGGTTCGACCTCAAACCTGACCCTCACGCACGAGAATGATGAGATCCACTGACCCGCCTGGTCCGTTAGTACCACCAAGGTGTAAGGTTGCGCAGCGCTCCTACACATAGGCAGGATATTAAAAGTGCATACACCTGAAGTGATAGTTCATACGATGGTGGTTCAAGCCGTCACTCTCAGGTTCTTTGGACTTCCGCTGTGACAAATCTTTGGAGAAAAGAGGCGGAGCGAGCGCTGGAACGCGCGAGTGAGTCCGGGGAAAAGGAGTTAATTCGGTGGTAGGAAGCACCGTACATTTTTGTACACTTTCCTACTTTAATACCGAAGTTTATATATACACTCTAAGAAGAGTAAGATAGTTTCCACTCGAGGGAACGTCCGTGCATGTATCCCGGGCTTAACGCCCGAGATCCGCTAATGGCTGTTCTGGCCCGGCCATTGCCTCATGCGGCGTGTGGTTCGATGAGATCTTAGTCGAAATGAGAGGAGATTTCACCTGGTTGAAAGTGTTGAACCGAAGGAGGGTATCCATGGATCTGAAGGCATCAGTGACAACCGATAGGCCTTTGAGTCCGCCTTTTCAGGTAACGACGAAAAGAGTTTCTCAAATATGCCGTCGACCTTCGTATCTCTGTGCTCTGTCAAATGAGCACAGCGAGCATTACAATAACTAAAAGACCAGGTATTGTCAGTACGTGATAGAAACTGAAAGAGCCAGAAGGTTTTCGCAGTAGGGAACACGACAAGCACGACAAAGAAAGGGATACGAAAAGGAGTGCTCACAATTTCCAACGATGTCTTATTCTCCCTCTAAAAGCCCGAATACGGGGGCGGGTCCGACGGCAGCTTTCAAGAAGTACGCCTGGACCGTTTGTGGCCGATTCCGCAACAAGCTCGTGAGGAGCACGAATGCGTCATATCGCATCGCGGTATCCCTCTCGGCGCTCAAAAGCGCAAAGAGTGCGTGAGACGTCTTCTCATCTTCCAGCAGCGCATCCGAGTGCTGTAATCCGAGATCGGCCGCCACCGCGGCGCCTGTGCCTTCGAGCTCGTCGTCGTTGGACTAACAGAGGATGGTGATGTTCTCGATGGCCGCGCGGCCGATATCGGGGTCCACATCAGCGTCTGTCGAGACGACTCCGAGGAGGCCGCGCAGGGCGTACGCGCTGATGAGTTGCTTCTGCGCCCTGGCGAGGCCCTTGAGGGATAGGACGGCCGCGTGTCGGTCGGCGAGGAGTGTTGAGGGCAACAGTCGTTCTCTCGGACGGGTGATGGTAGTGCCTGTGAGGGGTTGCTGTATGTCGGTTAGCCAGCGGGGGGCGATGTACGTTTGTCAGAAGAACCCCATCGCAGAGGATCTTCTATCGCGCTGCGACTGGCGACTGCAGTGCCACGACTCAGTACAGCGACGGTCAACAACGGGTTTGGACACGCTCGGGCCGGTTCGGGCCGTCCTTTTATCGAACACTCGCTCTCCCAACAGTCTCCCAACGTAAGGGAATTCCGTCTTTTCTTCGTGGTTATGTGGACCCTGCTACAGTACCCTAGCCACAATCTCCTCTCCCCTATCCTCCCTTCTCTCTGACATGCCACCGTACTCCCAACACAGCAACGACTCAACAGGAGTTATGTGATGCCGAGTGCCAAGGTCCAGGCTTTCGAATACTACAGTAGTATACATTTACCGGCGCTGTTATAAGGTTCGCCAACCACCATCTTCCGATATCAGAATCAATAGAAGCTAACCCATACTTCAGCCATCCTAATTCATTCCCGTTTTCCGTCGTTTTGCGTGACAAACGGGCCAAGAGCTGGTCGTCGCAGATGCAGATGGGATGCCACGGTAGTTTCCCGAAACCAGTTCATGAAATCTTCGCTGGCGACATATATGCCGCAATTTGGATTACATGCGTTGAGATGGGACTTGAATACGGGCGAATGTGTCGCTGAGGAGGAGAGGAAACCGACCAAGATGTCGTCTAGCAGGTACGATATAAAAAGCGGACTTGGGCTATTTCGAGGGCACTCCCGGGATGTATGTGGCCCAAGGGTTGGGACTTGCCAGAGACTGCAGCTCAGAGGTGGTACAGCGCGGAGGGGAAATAAGACAGTTTGAATTTCTAGCGACGAAGGAATGTGCAGAGGTAGACGTACGGAGGAAACGAGTGCGTGCCTTACGGTCTTTGTTGCTAGTGCGGCACATACATTCGGGCTGCATCAACGCTTGTATTCCGTCGCTGGGTGACGCCGTTCTTGGAGTTTGCGGGTGTGTGGAATGTTAGGCATAAGACGTAGGTCAGAAAGGGGTTGCCCCGGGGAGTTTGTCCTGCAGCAATTGATGGAACTCAGTACTAGCTTGAGCACTACTACTGTACCCACCCGGGTACTCAGCCAGGTACACATGCAAGGGGGTTGCTGAGTGACTATACTCAGGCTCTCTGCAGTATGGTGATGGAAGATGTCTATTGTGGTTCCACTTTGCTGAATGATCTCCGTCCGTCTAAGTCGTCGTCTTCGGGCCTGGGCCGGCGCCCCTATACAGCCCTCAGGCCTCAGCCCTAGACAGTCACTGAATTTGGAAACGATTTGTAATCTGGGCGTTTATGGGTGGGGGTGGATATGCGTGCAAGCCTGTGCAAGGGCTGTCCGCCTCGTTCTTTCCTAGATCCTTCTACACAACCTTCACCATCTTCGCATAGAACAGATACACCTATCACTACTCCGTATTTTCTTCCCATATAATGAGTGACACCTGTGCCTCTAGGCTTCAGGTGCTCTTCGACACCGCCCTCCAGAGCTATGAGAAACATACAGGGATGAGATTGATCGACCATCCTCTCGCTCGACAACTCGAAAATTGCCATTCTGTCGGCTCTGTCATGGATATTCTCCAGCTTCAAGCCCAGGCCTTTACTGAATTTCGAGGAGATGATAACAGCAAGGTCATGAAATCCCTCCGGCGAGCAGTCCATGTCCTCCATTCGCTATCCTCGAGCACAACTCTCGGAGAAGGTGTTGGCCTGGTATGTCACATGGCAACTTCAATATATTCCCAGTTTCTGAAGCTTGGTCTATAGCCATTCCCCCCTGCGAAATCAATCTTCGCAGCCTTCGCTATCCTACTCGCCGTGCGTTGCTCCCAGTTCCTAATCCCTTATTCTTTTGATGTTCAACTGTATCAGGCGATCAAGGACGTTAGCACAAGTTATGATGCGCTCGTAGACCTGATCGAGTCCATCGATCATTTCCTTGGCCGGCTCGAGATCTATACTGTATTACCTGCTACGCCGGCTATGGCGAAAATTATTGTGAAAATAATGGTGGAATTACTTTCCACCATCGCCCTCGTGACAAAGCAGATAAAACAGAGTCGTCCATGTGAGTGTATCACTAGCTTTGATTCATTTGACTAAGAAGGATACAGTGAAATTGGTAAAGAAGATTCTGGGAGACAATGATGTCGAATCGGTGCTACAGAGACTCGATCGATTGACTTTGGATGAGGCTCGTACCACTGCAACGCAGACCCTCGAAGTTGTCCATGGTCTTGTTCAAAACATGAGGGTAGTCACCGATGGTGAGGCAACTCTGTCCGGCTTTACCCTTGTGAGCTGCTTAGCGGTCTACTTCTTAGACGGCAAGGCATCTGCAGACGCTATCTGGGATGCTCTAAGTATGTTCGGTTTACAAGTATAAGCTGTCAGCGTGCCTGATTTATGATAGAAAATATTCAAGACACCTTAAACGAAATGAACGAATCACAGCGTGAGACATTCGTTTTCCCACGTCACCGATCAGGAATATTGAGACTTGAATAGGTAAGAAAGTGCAGGGAGAGGCTCGAAAGTGGCTTTCTCCTCCAGATCCGTGGAAAAATCACAACACAGCTCGCGAATCGCACTATGACGGAACGTCCACATGGTTCGTCCAAAGTAATAATTTCGCCAAATGGAAGGGTTCTGGTCCAGATTCTCTTTTATGGATTCATGGAAAACGTGAGTGTTCGAGTCTCTCGCTATTCCATATTCGCTGAAAATCACGATTTTGCACTCTTAGCCGGCGCAGGGAAGAGTGTCATCTGGTGGGTTCATCATTTTGTATTCTTGTAGCGATAAATTATAGTATTGGCTAGTTCCACCGTCGTCGAGGAGGTCGATGACATGCGCAAAAGAGGACTGGCCTCGTTCGCATTCTTCTACTGTGACTTTCGTGATGACGACAAGAAGAACCTTCGCGGATTGGTCTCTTCTCTACTAGTCCAACTTTGTGGTCACACTGACTACTATTCCACTATTCTTTCCAAATTATATTCGGCACATGACGATGGGTCGCGCCAAGCTAGTGATGGCGCACTTATCGGATGTCTTGAAGACATTTTGAAACACCCCGGTCAAGCACCAATTTATATAATTATCGATGGACTGGACGAATGCCCAAATACTTCTAGCATGCCTTCCCCTCGAGAAAAAATTTTGAGGTTTTTGGAGGGGCTCGTCAAGTTAAACCTCCACAGTTTGCACATTTGCGTCACGAGCAGACCCGAAATCGACATCAAAGTCGCCCTAGACCCTTCTCCTTTCCATACCGTTTCCCTGCACGACGAGAGTGGACAAAGACAAGATATAGTCAACTACATCAACTCCATTGTCCATACAGACATAAAGATTAAACGATGGAGGACGGAAGACAAAGAATTGGTTATTAACGTGCTCGCAAGAGAAGCTGCCGGGATGTGAGACCTAAATTCATTGATTTCCTACTACGTTTTCTCACATCTGTAGTTCAGGTTCCGGTGGGTGTTCTGTCAGTTGGAATACCTCCGCGGTTGCCTGCCCGCGCGTATCCGGCAAGCCTTGGAGGAATTACCGGAAAGCCTGGATGGGACGTACGAACGCACGTTGCAAGATATCGACAAAGCCAACTGGAAATTTGCGCACCGCATCTTTCAGTGTATTTCAGTTGCATCTCGCCCGTTTCGTGTCGAAGAGCTTGCAGAGTTTCTGGCGTTTGATTTCGATGCAGAACCAACGCCAATACATCGAGCCGATTGGCGCCCAGAAGATCCCTTAGGCGCCCTACTGTCCACGTGCTCCAGTTTGATTACCGTCGCCAAAACCTGGAATTCTGAAGTTATACAGTTCTCTCACTTTTCAGTGAAAGAATTCCTAACATCAAATCGACTCGCATCAGCCGGGGACACCATTTCTCGCTACTTCGTTTCCATGGCTCCTGCTCATACACTTGTCGCACAAGCCTGTCTGGGCATTCTACTTCATCTCGAGGAGAATATTACCAACCACAGTCTGAGGGATCTTCCTCTCGCCAAATACGCTGCGGAGCATTGGGTGGGCCATACACGATGGTCAGATATCTCGACAAACCTACAAGTTGGTATAAAGAATCTGTTTGACCCGAGCAAACGACACCTTGAGGTCTGCGTTTGGATATATGACCCAGCTCTTTATTCGCGTCTACCCATAATATCCAGACGTCCATCCCAACTCAAGGGAAGCCATTTGCATTACGCTGCTCTCCTTGGACTCCACGGCTTGATAAAGTTCCTTGTGGTTGAGTGCGGACAGGACGTGAATGCATATGGCTTTCATCTCAATCAAACCCCATTACATGTAGCATTGAATGCCGGGCATCTCAAATTCGTTCGTATACTTGTCGGTCATGGCGCGAATGTGAATGCCCAGGGTACAGACAAGTCGACCCCGTTGCAGATTGCGTTGGATTATGGACATATGGAACTCGCTCGGGTCCTCATTCAGCATGGCGCGGATGTGAATGTCCAGAACATGAACAGCTCGACCCCATTGCATATGGCGTTGGATCGTGGACTGGTGGAATTCGCTCAGGCGCTCGTTCAGCATGGCGCGGATGTGAATGCACAGAATTCGAAGAAGTCGACCCCGTTGCATATTGCGTCGGATCATGGACATGTAGAACTCGCTCAGGTCCTCGTTCAGCATGGCGCGGACGTGAATGCCCAGGAAGTTCACAAGTGGACCCCATTGCATCTCGCGTCACGAGGTGGATACGTGGAGTTAATTCAGCTGCTCGTCCGGCATGGTGCGGATGTGAATGCTCAGAATACGAACAGGTCGACCCCATTGCATATTGCGTCGGCCCACGGAGATGTGAAAACTTCTCAGGTGCCCATTCAGCATGGCGCGGACGTGAATGCCCAGGAAAATCACAAGAGTACCGCATTGCATCTCGCGTCGAAGGGTGGATATGTGGAGTTCATTCGGCTGCTCGTCCGGCATGGTGCAGATGTGAATGCCCAGGAAATTGGCGAGGAGACTCCATTGCATCTCGCATTGCGGTGTAGAAATGTGAAATTCATTCAGCCGCTCATCATGCATGGCGCAGATGTGAATTCCCAGAATGCGAACGGGTGGACCCCATTGCATTTTGCGTCGATTCGCGGATATGTGGAAGTTGCTCAGGTGCTCATTCAGCAAGGCGCCAATTTGAATGCCCAGACTATTTACGGGTCGACCCCATTGCGTCTCGCGTTGCAGGCGAGACATGAAAGAATTGCTCAAATTCTTCTCGAGCATGGCGCGAATGTGGATGTCCACGACTGATGGGGTTGGGGTTGACTCCGCTCCAGCGAGCATAAACAGGAAATTTTTGGGACGTTATGCAATTATTTTTGGCCCACGAATTTGCGGACAATGTCGCGTATTGTGACGTTGATGTGACGGAAGTGGTATAAGTATCGCGCAGGTGCTTTATCGTAATTATGTATTGGTTAATACTTGCGTTCATATGGTACGAAACAGGCAACCTTTTCTCGACCAGATTCTGCAAATTTGAGTTACTGTCGCGAATTCCATCCCATCGCCCTATCGCATCCCTAAGTGCTTGACGGTCAATGATCAACAATTGATGCCAGTGAGTAACGCGATTGACTCAAAAATGCACCACGATTCGCTCATACTCAGGCTAGTACTGCATCAAGCCAGACTTGATTTAAAATTCGTTCATTGGCCGCCATGCACCCTCCGCAGGGCTTTGGTACTTTATGTTGACCGTTGCAACATACTTTTAATGCGCCAAGTTGGCCGTGCTGGAACAACAATTCGCTAGCAAAACCAATTGCAGCCCCGTGCGCACAGTACACTTTCATCCAAAATCTGACTGGACGATGTATGATATTACAACTTGAAGATAAGAATATTGTACCGAGTGATGATGTCGGTAGTTCGGACTTCTGGGTACAAACCGTGCCCTTACGCATAAGATCGACGAATCCGCCCGGCCTGTCGGTGCCGCCAAGGTGCAAAGGTTGCGCAGCGCCCCTACATAGGCAGTATATTGAAAGTGCATGTGTCCGAAGTGATAGTCTATACGACGTTGGTTCAAGTGGTTATCATTCCCAGGTTCCTTCGACTTCCGCTGTCAAAATATCAGATAGGGATAAAGATATTGGCACCCAAGAGTGCCCCGGTACTCTAGTCATTTACTAGTGCAGGCATGAAGTGAGCACGCGACTCGTTTTAACAGGACGAGATAGGGTTAGTGAGCTGTTTGCGCTGACTGGCAGTCATCCCTTCTCATCGGCGGCGGCCAGCTCACTCCACATTCCGCGTTCGTTCCGATTGCCCATCATTCTAAGAGACAAGGGCAAAAGAATGTATGGCTGTCGCTAGTGCCACCGCGCACCGGATTATGCACGCCGTTTTGTCTCATTGTACGGCGTCGAATTTTTCTTACTCCGACGTTGGCACAGAAACCGAAGCTAGTGCCAATGTCACAACTAACGTACAACGATCCGAACAATGAAAGGTGTTTTTTTTTTTTTTTTTTTTTTTTGCGAAAGAGCAATGTGATTGCAGAAGGGAAATACAGGTGTGAGTCGTAGGACATTGGGTCAGTGTCTATCTGTGTGTTTCACATATGTATGGGACTGTAAAGTTCGAGAAAGGTAGGTAGATGTAGTATTGTCGTGGGTAAGAGTCAGCATGCCGTCCTTATGGAGGCCTCAGGTCTAGGAGTGGGTGTGCACTAAGTGGCTTTGTGAACACCTTGGTCCTGTGCAGGTACCAGCAAAGTGTCTCTCCTCCTCGTGGTGACGTGAAAAAGGATTGGGAGGATTGGTTTCCAATGTGAGTACCCTTGATATCCCAATCAAGATTGCAGTCGTCGAAGTAGTGCTCGGGTGTCCACAGTCCATCGCTGTTGGGGCAGTCATTGAGGTCATCCACCCCTGGGCGGAAATGAAGAGAATAAGTGGCATGGAATGCGTGGCCTGTGATGAGCTGAAAGCAGGTGGACTGTGTGTGTTGACGTTTGGCTTGGAGGACCCCTTGGACCCAGGGGTGGAGGTTGTGGGATGGTGGGTTGGAGAAGACTGGGTATGTGCGACATGGGTCCTCAGGGTCCAGGGGAGTGTGAAGTCGGGCCCAGTCTGAGAGAAAGTTGTCATTGTCAGACATGGGTGGGAGGATAGGAGTGGGAGAAAGGAGTATGTGGGATGAATAGAGGTGGAGGGGAAGCATATGCCAGCGTGTGTGCGTCCATTTCCATGATGTAGAGAACCAATGACAGGAAATCTGGGCATTAAAGTCAGAGAAGGCAGAGTGAGCAGCGGAGGCCAAGGTGTGTAGTGTAGGGTTAGAAAGGTCGGTGGCATATGTAGGAAAGTTTGAGTCCGAGAAAAGTATAGTAAATTGAGGAATATTGTGGTCGAGTCGGCGTAGTCCGTGAATAAGGGTGAGAAGCAGAGAGTGTTGGATGGATGAGCCAGTGGTGTAGTTGGAGATGGTGACATTGTTTTGTAAAACAATTGCATATAGCCCAATGGGTGTTTTGTAAAGAGGGTGGGGTAAGCTATGTATAAGGAGTTTGGGTATGATGGGGGACTTTAGGGAAGAAAGAGCAAGTTTCGTGGGGGAGTCTTTCTGAAAGAATGTATGTTGGAATGCGAGAGACGTGAGATCACAACGCGCAGTCACATGACCTACGATATAACTATGGACGCACATTCTTATCTCTTCCCTCAGCTAGTTTGTTAATACAACTGCTGAGGGTTCTATTGTTCAGATTTTAACAGGTTATGGGCCTTTCCCCCACTTTGTAAATGACGAAGTACCTCTCTGGACTCCCTCTTTTTCTCGTGCTTTCACCATGTATTCTGGTCACTCTTCCCCCATACTTCGCAGTCAGTTAGACTCTCCTGCTCTTGTTGCACTACCTCTTTCACAGTCTGGCTCTCTGCCACCTATGCCACTCCCCACTCTTGCCCCTCTCGGCAATGCTCTTGTCCCCATTGGGGATAATTCTGTTGGGGTGAACCCCCAACCTTCAAATTTCATACCCGGTGACCCTCTACTCACCGTCCAATATCTCAGTGATCCGAACTGGCCTTCTGATCTACACCTTGATCGATCAAAGTCCAATTGGGAAGACTGGCACCTTTGCTTGAAGCTCATCTGCGACCGTCAAGGCTTCATGGACTGGCTTGACCCTTCCTTTTGTCACGGACAGACTCTTGGTACGTTCAGCAGAACAGTCTATGTAAAATTTTACTATATGCGTTCCGTTCCGTTTGAGCTACTGTACGGATTGGTATGTCCCCATCCTGTTTCCTGGATCGCCTGAGGATCCTTGTACTATTTGCTGTGCCTATGACTCGTTCTGACTCGTCCCTGATGTGTACTATACTTGTGGGCAGTGTCCCAGCATCGCCGCGACCCTAGGATCGGTACTAGTAGTATTACGATCCCTCCTGTATTTAAGAAGCCATCAGTACGAAGTTGAGCCCTAAGCTCGACTTAATTCTCAACTTGTAGCTTCTCCACATTGTCTGCTTAGAGGATAAGGGATCGCCATACGTTCTATCCCATCTCCTCTCATCAACTGTGTGACAGAGTCTCTCAGTCGCTCGTCTAGCTTCACTCCTTCAAGACTCTACCTAGTCTACCTGCTTAAAGGCGCAGGTATATACCGCTTAAGCTTGAGCGTTAAGCAAGCACGTCCTTAGCTGCACTATTGCAAGGGAATTGAGCCGTCCTCTTACACGTCTCATTCCTCTGCACTTGTGTATACGAGCTACACTACTTGGAAGGTTTAATCGTCCGTGCTCGTTCGCATTAAACCTCCCAACTTGTGTATTGCGCACCAGTGCTGGGTGGATTGTTGATAGCGATCTACACTCCCCATCGCACTTGTGTCTCAGAGGACGGAGAGCGAGTGTAACTACTTCCTCCCCTACCTCTGATAGCTTGCTAGGTCCGCTTGACCTCGTTCTCGCAAGCTCTCTAGTCCAAGGCCCGCTACAGCCTTAACACCTTTCCTGCTCCAGGTCCTTATGCCAGCACCCATGCTCGCCGCGTGTGGGAACTCAATGATCGTTCAATCAAGGCGTTCATGCTCACCAACATATCCCATGTGGACTACAAGGCTGTTTGCCACCTCCCAAGTGCCTGCAGCATCCTCACTGCCCTTCGCCAACAGCATGAGAATCTTGGCAACTATACTCAGCTCATGATGATCAGAAAATGCATGCTCATTGATTTCCGTCCCGGTGTCCCACTGAGCCAGACCTTGGAAGAAATTGATGTCATCTACTCCAAGATTAAAGCCATCGGCCCCATTGACCATGACCAATTGAAAAGTGCGTTTATTGTCAATGCCCTGGGGAAGCATTATGACTGATTACAATCATCTGTTCAGGACATCTGCAACTCTTGGAATTTCACATCTGATATGCTCATCCACCGCATCCAACAGGAGGAGATACTGATGGACAGCCACAAGGACAATGGTCCCTCTCACTCTACTGCGCTCACAGCCCAAAGCAAAGGCTGGACTCGACCTATATGCGTAAACTGTAAATGTCCGGGGCATTTAGCCGACTACTGCATCCAACCTGGTGGGAAGATGGAGGGCAAGACGCTAGAAGAGGCAAAGGCGGCTCAACGTGCAACCTCTGGCAGGAACAATCGCTCTGGCCAACATTCATCCAGAAATTCGTCCTCCGCCCACATTGCCACCACTCCCTCCGATGGAAACTCCACCCCAAATGTTACTTCTACGTCCATCACGCTCAATGGTGTCACGTACATGCCAGTACCCACACCATCCGCACCAGTTCTGGCCTCTCTCCCTCCGTCTGCACCTGCCTCAGTTACCAGCTCGGACAGCACCCTCGCCACCATGCACAATAGGGGCACTCCTGCCTTCAGCTCCAATTACGATGCCAACACATACCTAGCAGTGAACGGAAACCCTCCCTGTTTCCCAGGCGACTACGAATTCCAAGCCCTCATTGCAGACACTGGCTCCATGCGTGCCTCGGTTAACTGGGATGACTACTCCAAACCCGTCGACCTTAGCTCTATTGTTGCCCACCCGATGGCATACACTACCTCTCAGGTTCCCATCTCGATGCTGAAGGAGTCTCCCTTTTTCCTAGACACAGGTGCCACTTGCCACATTTCCCCTGAGAGATCTGACTTTAAGACCCTCCGCCCAATCTCACCCCATCCTGTCTCTGGGGTGGGCAGAGCCTGTATCTATGCCGCTGGCCTAGGAACCATCGAACTCTGCCTGGCTGCTGGTCACAAAATCATCTTGGAGAATGCGCTCTATGTCCCTGTGTCTACCATCTGACTCATCTCCGTCCTGATGCTAAATTGTAGTGGCCACTTCACCTCCCATTTTAACTCTTTCTTCTGCTGGGTTACAAACCCTGGAGGGGCTACTATCCTATGAGGTATAGTATATGAAAACCGCCGCCTCTTTGGTCTGTCTTTGTCTTCCACACAGGTGGCCCACTCCAAGCCTTCCCAAAGCGATGGAAATGTTCTTGATCAGACACCTGTCTCCGCTTTCTATGCTTCTTGCACCCCTGATGTTGAAACCTGGCACCGTAGACTTGGCCACTGCAGCTCGGCCACCATCGTCAACATGGCACGGAAGGGTGCCGTCGAAGGTATGGTCATCAACCTCTCATCATCCCCCCCAAAATGTGACAGCTGCATCCTCGGCAAACAGACACGATCTACGGTTCCAAAGGTTCGGGAAGGGGCTAGGGCAACTCGTCCTCTTGAGCGTGTTTTCATAGACTTATGTGGACCCATGCCTTCTTGTTTGTGTTCTGGACGTCTTTATTCAATGAATGTGATCGATGATTTCTCCAATTACGTTTGGAGCCTCCCCTTAAGGAACAAGGCCGAGGCAGCCTCTATCCTCCAGATATGGCACTGCACTGTGGAGAATCAGTCCGATCATCGCCTGAAAATTATCATCACAGACAATGGCAAACTAGTTTCCAAGATGGTCCAGGACTGGTGTGCAACAAACGGCATTGTCCACCATTTGACTACCCCTTACACTTCTGCACATAATGGGCGTGCGGAACGTCTTCACTGCACGATCCTCAATAAAGCTCGCGCCATGCACCTGGCTTGCAATGCCCCTTTGTCCCTTTGGGATGAATTTTGTGCTACAGCAGCATACCTCACCAACCTGACAGCTTCATCCTCCATCCAAGGTAAAACACCTTTTGAGCTCTGGTTTGGTTGTAAACCATCACTTTCCCATCTATGTGAGATTGGCTACAGGGCTTTTGCCCTTATCCAGTCCCACAATCCTAAGCTTTTCCAACAGTCCCATCCCTGTGTGATGATCGGCTACACGCCAAATGCCAAGGCGTACTGCCTTTGGGACACATCATCAGGTCAGATTTTCAATTCATTCCATGTCTCGTTCGTCAAACACCTTGATAATCTACCGGCGGACCTTCTCCCCAGCACAACTGTTGAGCTAGAACCGGACACACCACCCTCCTGGGACAATGCCCTGCCACCTGACTCCAAGACTTCTCCAACCAATCCTCCATCACTCAATCCTTCCTTTCCTCCAACAATCCCACCCATCCCATTTTCCAACCCTCCCCCTTCCCCCGCTCCCCATCTCCCGACACCTCCTGCTTCCCCTACTCCACCTCCCCCGATTTTTTCCCCACTTCCCCCATCCATTGCCCAAGTTTCACCATCAGATCAACAAGAAAGTCAAAACAATTCAGAACTCAATCGTACTGTACATACAGAAATTGAAACCCCAAACCCACTGCCTACTATACAAATAGATACTGCAAATGACATCCCAGAGATTACAGCACCTCCCCCTCTTCACCGCTCTTCTAGATTACGCTTTCCTACTTCTCGTAACGATACTCAAGATGGCCTTCTACCTGATTCACGGCTCTCTGCCGCTCTATTAGATTCTGCTGCATCTGCAGAATGCGTTCACGCTGCCCACTTGGCTCATTCTGCCCTCTCCTTGGAGGATTTCACTTCTGCCTTTCTGGCTGCTTACTCTCCCGTTCATTCTACCCATGATTTGTTACCTATAGATATTGACCTTTCTTTCTCTCCTGATTCCCCACTTGATGAAGCACTCGCGGCCTTGGAAGATGGCTCCCTTGTCCCTTTGTGTGACACTGGAGATGACCCGACTTGGCCCAAGGCAATGGCATCGCCAGAACAAGAGTTCTGGATCACCAGTGCTAGAGATGAATTGAAGAGTTTGTGTTACGGTTTGATCATGATATTGGCCTATGAAAACTTCTTTCCTTCTCCCTATGCTTACCTGACTAACTACTTACGAATAC
>QFEY01002067.1:0-16536 GCA_003316435.1 Russula virescens | reverse complement strand
ACAACGAGGACTATTGCCGCACTGCAGGCGCCACTCATGTTATTGATTACAACACTACGCCGTATACATCGATTCCAGCTATGGTCAAGGAGATAGCAAAGGGGCCCGTGGAGATCATATTTGACACAATTTCTGCACAAGAGTCGCAGAGGGCCGACTTGGAGATCTTAGCGCCTAACGGAAGCCTTGTCCTGACACGTTTCCCAACAATCGATATATCGACTGAAAAAGAGAACAATCGGTGGGTTGTCCTAACGTTCGGAGATGTGCGAAGCCACGGTCACTCGGAGTTTGGGAGGGCGATGTACGCCGCACTCCCTGGTTTGCTGGCGGATGGTTCAATCAAGGTATGTTGCCGTTGTATGATCTGAGAGGTCATGTGAAATGCGCTTTGATAGCCGAACAGGGTCGAATTGCTTAAGGAAGGATTGAAAGGGATACCAGATGGTCTGGAGAGGGTCCTGGCCGGAAAGACTAGCGGTGTGAAACTTGTCACACATCCTTGGGAAACTCCTGTTGCATGAAGGGTCAAAGGCTGTGTAGACTACTGTAGTATGACCTAGACGTACATGCGGTTGGTCTTGAAGAGTCAGGGAGTGGAATTTTATTCCAAGGCATCGACGTGGAGACCGGCACTCCCGGACCGCTCTTTGCAGGGAGGGAAGGCAACGTGTGCAATGGCAGCCTGAGGCCTCGGCGTGCATCTGTCTGTGTGATTCCTTGTCCTTCACTCCTACACGATTCCTCTCCCTACGGACCTGAAGGGGACATACATCCAATCGAGATATTGTCGCTATCCACTGCTTATAAATCACGTACCCTTCATTGTTTATCCTTTCCTCAACTTGAACTTGAAGTCTCCCTGTCACTACCCTCCATGGCCGATGGTGCGTTCTTACTTCCCTCTGCCTGCAATTCTCATCAATGTTTGGGGAAATAGGACGAATTTTGCCGCATATAGCCATTAATAGCCTCCCTGATGAACTACTCGTGGAAATATTTGGCTGGTATCGACTGGGTGATAAATATAGTTGGAATTGCCAACATCAATGGTACAATCCACTGCAAGTTTGCCGAAGATGGAGGTATATCATGCTCGAAAGTGCAACTAGCTTGAAGCTACGTTTGCTGTACAACAATGAAAAACGCATAACCACATTACCCTCACATCTAACACACATTCCTGTCATCGTCGATGTAAACATCGGTCCCTACTCTTCCCCTTATCACAAACAAGAGTTATTTCTCGCGCTCCAGCATAGCGACCGTGTGTGCGCTATCTCAATCTTTTGTTGGTGTGATGGAGGTTTGGAGTTGCAGAAAGCTCTTGAGAAGACATTTCCGGTGCTGGAGTTCCTTTCGTTATGCGCGCTTTCCAGGACCCGAGTGCTTCCACATAACCTTGTAGGCCCCCATCTCCGTGATCTCCACCTTCAGAATACCACTATTCCAGGGGGGTTATTATCACTCAGCAAAGCCACAAACCTTTTATCTCTCCGCCTCCAGTCTATCCCACCCTCCGGCTACTTTCCCCCTGAGCATTTAGTAGAGTGCATTGCATGCATGCCTCACCTTGAGAACCTCTCCATCCACTTTGACATGTATTTACCTCTCCCTGACACAGAGACGGAATTACTGGATACCCAGAATACCCGTGTTGTGCTCCCAAGGCTCTCGAGGCTCGAATACGAAGGTTTCAACACATTTCTGGAGAACTTATTGACCCGGATTAGTACCCCTTTTCTCCAAGCCTTCCAGTTTGAACCTCTTCTCAAGCCTGAGGAGCCCCTCACCCTATACAGCCTGCCCGCCTTTCTCGATACAATCCAGAATTTCGAAATTCAGGCAGCTGCGATTTCATACTCTGGACCGCACCTAACCATCACCTATCACCCGGGGCAGCCCTCTGTCACCCTGCCCTACATCACTTTTCTTGCCTGTGCTCTCGACCTGCGGCATGCAGTAGCTATCGCGGCACAGATCTGCAGTGCCGTTGCGCCTGCTCTTCCCGTTGTGGAGAACCTTGAAGTCATGATGGAATACGAGTTGTGGGAATTTGTCGTGAAGCCTGAACCTGCAATCTGGCATGCACTCCTTCGGTCCTTTGGAGGCGTGACGACGCTCGGAGCAGACGCACTCTTTGCAACGAAGCTTTCCAGGATTTTGGACCCAAACAATGGGGCAGTGACAGAAGAGTTGCTGCCTGCGTTATCTAACCTTGTTGTTCAGTATGAGCTGGGTCTAGATGATGGGCTCTTTTCGTCGTTTATCAATTCCCGTCGTTTCTCCGGCCATTCGATAGACTTACGAATTATCCAGGATCGCCCCATTTTTTGCAGGCACCTCGCACATCTTACTTTTGATACCCTTTCTTGATGGAAATGAATCACTAGTATGAAAATACCAGAATACGATAGATCAACCCTTTTCTCTTTTCGTCTATGAGAAATTTAGGATACAAAACCCCTGTAAACACATGCCTTCGTAATCGTCGTCGCAAGTCAAACTAGTCAAACCTCTAACAACACACACAGGCGTTCCGGGGAACACCGACTTGAAGCACAGATAGGAATAGACGATGACCATGATTGAATGAGGATCACTAGCTGCTCGTGCAGTGTTTTACATCGGGTCCGGGCATTACAAGTTGGACTATCCCGTGCCATTCTAAGCGGCATGCAGAAGGTGAGGCACTTCCGGGAGAGGGTAAATTAATGCAGGGTAGCGACATAATAAGTAGCAGGCTGACTAGCGCTGACACTTCGACACTTGCCTCAGTTGCCGGGCCCACTCCTCTGCACCTAACCGATTACTTCTTGCGACTCGAAAACCCCAAGAACAACCCGAGCATCTTGGTAAAGCACAATTACGAGTAGACGTAGTGGTGCTGGCTTTGAACGACTGTTATGAACGCCGCATATTTGTGGATAAAAGAACCCAGAAATTGCACCTGGACCTTACATACCTTTGCATATCTGAAACCTCCATAAACTAAGAAAGGCTATGTCGCATTCCGAGTAGAAAGTCCAGTAGGTACCAGAGAAGGGTGGATCATATCGCATCGGCCACAGATAAAGTGCCACAGGCAGGGCCTGGCTTCGTCCTCGTGAAGGTCGAATCATGCGCCTTGAACCTGGTTGACAATTATGATCAATTCATCGGGATATTCGCCGACAAGTATCCGTTTATTGGGGGGGAAATGATGGATCCGGTACGGTGGAGCAAGTCGGAGAGGGCGTATCGGAGCTGAACATCAGTAACTGAATGTGCTTATGATACCGTTGACACACGCTTATGAAACACAGCGAAGCATTTCACGCAGACTTGAAATCGAATGCAGTATCTTCCAAGCACCCTTTGTGCATCACATGGGACGTTCAAGAATTATATCATCCTAGACGTGTCGTCAATTACCAAAGTCTCTCCTATCCGGCACGTTAGACTCACCTTCAGAGATTTTCTAGATACCCAAGAACTTGACGTTTGACCAGGGGTTGACGATTCCCCTCGGCTTCACCACCGCTACTATTGGGCTTTATGAAGAGAAGATAGAACGCTGGAGTGCCAGACTCGTTCCTCCCTGGGTAGATGGTGGACGTGGGAAGTACGCTGGACAGGCGATATATCTCAGGTGGTTCAAGTTGTGTCGGCCAATATGGTGCGTTGCCTCCCCAAGGTAGGGCTAGTAGATGATGACAAGATCAATAATTACGTCCAGCACTTCAATTCGCAAGGCTCAGTGGTTCAACCCGATCATTACTACAGCCTATCCAGAACGAAGATCATTGCCGTGTTGTAGGTACTGCTCACATTACCGACTATCGCGCTACGCCGTAAGCTTCGATTCCGGTTGCTGTCAGGGAGATAACAAAGGGCCCCGTGGGGATCATATTCGATGCGATTTCGGCCCACGAGTTGCGGGGCGCAGACTTGGAGATCTTGGAACCAAACAGGACATTGCTCTGACATCCCCCTGCAATTAATATGTTAACTGGATCAGAGAACGATCGACAGGTTGTCAAATCGTACGGAGCGTTGTATGGCGGCTGTGATAGGTGAGGTCCGTCATGTGAAGTCAGGACCAAGATAGGGAGGAGGGAATGGAAGAGGAGAAGAGATGATGGAAGAGATGAAGAAAAGGAGCGACGGGGAAGGGAAGTGGAAAAGCGATAGGGAGCGAGAAGCGAGGCGGAACGCGGGAGTGAAAGTGAGGGTGCGGAGGTGACCGGCGGCGGGTTGACGCGTAGTGTTTTGAGAATAAAGGAAAGACCTCGGCGGGTCAGTGCGAGATAAGGAAAGGAAATGCGACGGCGCACAGCGAAGACAAAGAGGGGCGGCGAGCTCGCGAAGTCGTACAGATAGAACGCGATGGGCAACGAGTGGAATTCCAAGGGCTAGCTAACCTCTCCTACGACGAGAGCGGTAAGTTTATATACATGTAAGAGTACCTACGAAGCCCGGGGCAAGGGCGCTGTCCGTTGGTATAGAAAAGGAGGCATTGATGGTGAAAACAAGGCTTACTGCGCGCGTCGGTGATCGTGGGGCGGTGACAGCGATGTCAGTTGGCGTTCCAGACGCGGAGGTGGTGAGGGTGGAGAAGGCCCGGGGAGTGAATGAGCACAAAGGAGCGAGATGCGAAGGCAGTGAGCGCGATGGAAGAGAGAGGAGGGATGGATGGGCCGAGAGAGCGTGTTGGGGAGAGAGAGCTAAGTACAAGAGTATCGTACGAACGCGGACGGTTAGTGAGCGAAGCACGAGGCTAACCTCGTGCGTGCTGCTGTCACTCGAGCTTGACGTGCGTCGAGCGCTCGAGGACGCTAGGCCACGCGTGGCCTTACAGTGTCAGAGACTACAGTCATTTTGTGTTTTTGAGGGCGATGTACACTGTGCTTCTTGGCTTGCTAGTAGACAGTTCAATCAGGATATGTTACTGTCCAAGAAGGGGACCGAACGCGCTTCGTCAGCCTTACAGGGTAGGTTTGATTAAAGAAGGGTTGAAAGGGATACCGGACGCTCTGAGCAGCATTACGGGTGGAACTGTTAGTGGTGTGAAATTTGTTGTACGTCAAGGAGAAACTCCTACCACGTGAAGGGCTCAGAACTGTGTAGATAGACACTTATGGCTGCATTCTTGTTGCCATATTATTACAGGACCAGAGGAATCATGATAGTCTGTGCCTTGAAAGTGTGACTTCGACTCACAGGATAAGAGACATGCCCAAATTCGAATATCCTAACGAGGCACTCAAGCTGGCATGTTCCAGGACTTTGAGCAAGCCCATTACAGGTGATTTGATCGAATAAGTTGAGCGCCACATTGGGGCGTAGATCGGGCATAGGGATATCGAGTAAGGATGCTGCAGGAATATCGCTTTGATATATCCCTGAAGTGAAAGTCGAACCACTTGCAATGTTCTACTCAGACTTCAGGAACAGGTCAAAACAGTTGGGAAAGAAGTGATAGAAAATAAGACGAACGATGGAGACGTGTGACATGACATACAGTATTTCTAAAGTCAAAATAGAAGTAAACCAGTATGGCCTATTTCTATTTTGATTTGAGTAATACAGCACATCTAATCAAGCACAACAGTGTGTGGCCTAGGTGTACATGCGGTTGATCTTGGAGAGTCGAAGTAGTGATATGCCGAGTCGCAGAGTCGCGGTTGAGAAAAAGTTGCAAATTTTATCGTGAAATCCGGCACAACCGGACCGGATCAACCAAACCCCGGATGCCTGCTCATCCTACATACATTCGACATCCAGATTGTGACTATCCACTGCTTGTAAATCACGTTTCCTGCGTTGTCGCCCTTTCCCTGAGTCACCCTGCCTTCGTAATCCTCCATGGCCGATGGTGCGTTTCGCCTCCCTCTGCCTGAGATTTTCATCAACGTTTCGGAAACTAGGACAATTTTTGCCGCGTACGGTTATCAACAGCCTCCCTGATGAACTACTTGTGGAAATATTTGACTGGTGTCGACTGGTCGATGAATACGCTTGGAATTACCGACGTCAATGGTACAATCCACTGCAAGTTTGCCGACGATGGAGGTATATTATACTGGAAAGTGCAACCAGCTTGAAGCTACGTCTCCTATGCAACTTTGCAAAATCCATAGTGAAAATACCCTCACATTTAACGCCGATTCCCCTCATCATCCGTTTCGGCTTCGATCCCAAATATCCCCCTCATTTCATACAAGAGTTGTTACCTGCGCTCCAACTCAGCGACCGTGTGTGTGCCATCTTGATCGATCATTGGTTTACCGGAGGTTTGGAGTTGCAGAAAGCCCTTGATAAGACATTCCCTATGCTGGAGACCTTTTCGCTATCCGAGACTTACTCGGCCCAAGTGCTTCCACGTGACTTTGTAGGCCCCCATCTCCGTGCCCTCCACCTTCGGAATATCACTATTCCAAGGGAATCGTTATTACTGAGCAACGCCACAAATCTATTATCTCTTCGCCTCGAATATATCCGAGCCTCTGGCTACATTTCCCCTGAACATTTGGTGGACCACATTGTATGCATGCCTCACCTCGAGAACATCTCCATCAGCTTCGACCCTCATCTACCTTTCCCTGACACTGCGGCAGAATTTCTGGGTACCCAGACTAACCGTATTGCGCTCCCAAGGCTCTCAAGGCTCGTTTACAGCGGTTTCAGCACCTTTCTGGAGAACCTATTGACCCGAATTAGTACTCCTTTTCTCCAAGACTTCCGTTTTACGCCTTCTCTGACGGAACCCCTCACTATATCCAGTCTGCCATCCTTTCTTGGTACAATCCAGAATCTCAATATTCGGACGGCAGTGGTTTCATTCTTCCTACCCTACGTAATCATTGCCTACCACCCGGAGCAGCCCTCTGTCACCCTGCCCTATCTCAATTTCTTTGTCCCTGTTTATGAACTAGCCGGTGCTGCAGCTTCCGCGGTACAGATCTGCAGTGCCATTGCACCTGATCTTCCTGTCATAGAGCACCTTGAACTCATGACGGACTACGATCCCTCGCAGCTGGCCCCGTGGGAATCCAGCCAGGTCCAACCTGAACCTGCGCTTTGGCATGCATTCCTTCGGTCCTTTGGAGGCGTGAAGACACTTGGAGTAGACATGGTCCTCGCAAACGAGCTTTCCAGCGCTTTGGACCCGAACAATGGGGCAGTGATTGAAGAGTTGCTACCAGTGCTATCCAAGATCGTTGTTGTGTCAAAGGAGGGTCTAGTTCATGAGCCATTTTCGTCGTTTATCCACGCCCGTCGTTTCTCTGGCCATTCGATAGACTTACAGGTTATTCAGGATCGCCCCCTTTTTTGGCAGGCACCCTCCATTTCCTGGACTTTTGATACATTTTTTTGATACAAATAAATCACCAGTATGAGAACAAACTCTTTTCTCGTTTCGTTGATATGAAATCCAGGATACAAAATGTAATTCTATCTACTTTGTTTAATCCCATGCACCCCCCGGTCTTTATACACTCAGTATATGATTCCAGGTAGACTGCACAATCCCTTCCCTGATCTGGTACAGCTGATCACAACCATCAAACCGAGCTGCTCTATTCTTGATGGAATAGCACGGTAGCGATGTAATAAATATGAAACTGACCAATCGACGCTTCCCCGCACCAAGTATTGTGGATATCTGCACTCCCATTGATTAATATTGATTGTGTATCAAGTTTGGAGTGGGCGAATGCTTACTTTTTGGGAGTAATTCCCGGGTGCCACCAAAATGTCTTGCGAAGAGCACAATTATTGGGGAGACGAGGTGATTGATAAGGATACCGCCCTGGTCCTGGGCGACACTGTAAACATCTGGACGCAGATTCAACAAAACTATGGCGCATTCTCAGCAGCAAGTCCTGTGGGTATCAGAGATAAGCGGGCAGTATCAGATCGGTCACCAATCAGTACCTCGACCAGGACCTGGCTTTGCCTATGAAGATCGAATCATGTGCCTTGGATCTGCTTGACAAGAATAATCAATTCACTTGTCGACAGGTACCTGTTTATTGTGGGCGGCACGGTGGAGCAAGTCGGAGAGCGCATATCAGCTGAACGTCAGCGACCGAGTGTGCCTATGATACCGCTGACATGCGTGCCATTATGCAACAAAACGAAGCATTTCGCACTGACTCGAAATCGAACACAGTATCTTCCAAGTTCTTTCGTGCATCGCAGGGGTACGTTCCAGAATTACGTCCTCGTAGACGTGCCGCTGATTGCTAAAGTAAGTCTTCCCTTCGTCGCCTATATTCGATACGTTAGACTCACCTTGCGGTATTTTTGTGGATCCCCAAGGACTTGACGTTTGACCAGGCGTAGACGATTCCTCTCGGCTTCACCGCCGCTGCAATTGGGCTTTAGCAAGAGCAGAGAGGAAGTGGCAGTGCCGGACTCGTTGCTCCCTGGGCAAATGGTGAACGTGGGAAGTACGCTGGATAGGCGATATATGTCCCAGGCGGCTCAAGCTCCGTCGGCCAATAGGGTACGTTGCCCATCTGGGGGTAGAGCTCGATGATAACAAGATCAACTCGTGAGGCTCAGTGATCTCAACCCGGTCATCACTAGTGCCTCCTCCCACAGCGAGGACTATCGCTGCACTGCAGGTGCTACTCACGTTATTGGCTATCTCTCTACGCCCCACACCTCTATTCCAGCTGTTGTCAAGGAGGTCATGATGGGCCCCGATTGGAATTATCTTCCACACGATTTCAACGCAAAAGTAGCAGAGGGCAGACTTGGAGGCCTTGGAGCCAAACGGGAGCCTCGTCCTGACCCACCTTCACAATTGATAGATTGACCGGATTGGAGGACAATCGGTGGGTTGTCCCAACGTTCGGAAGTGTACGAGGCATTGGCTATTCAGAGTTCGGGGGGACGATGTACACTTTCTGGTTTGCTGGCAGACGGCTGTCTGGAGAGGGGAGCCTAATGTACTTTGTTAGCCCAACAAAATCGGGTTGATTAGAGGGGGGCTGGAAGGGATACCAGACGCTTTGGACAGAATTATGGAATTGAGTAAGGATGACGTAGGAATATCGCTTTGGCATATCCCTGAAGTGAAAGTAGAACTACTTGCATTGTTCTACTTAGACTTCAGGAAGAGGTCAAAACAGCTGAGAAAGGTGTGATGGAAAACAAAACGAACGATGGAAATGTGACATGATATACAGTATTTCTAAAGCCAAAATAGAGATAAACCAGTCTGGCTTATTTCTATTTCGATTTGAGTAATACAGTACATCTGATCCATTGAAAATGTGTATGGCAGCCATGGCATAGGCGTACATGCGGTTGATCTTAGAGGGTCGAAGACTCAAAGAGCGTAGTGGGATGCTGAGTCGTGGTTGGGTTGAGAAGACGACAAGTCCGGCACTCCCGGACCGGGGTAAAAGACCGCTGTTTACCGGCAAACCCCGAAGGCTTCCCTCTGTAAGTGTGTCGGATTCCTCGTTCTGCTGTATATGCATTAATTTAAATTTACAGGTCCCACATGCCCGCGAGACAGATGAAATCGATTACAGTAGCAGTTCTGGCAAAAGGGTGAAAGGGCCTAATCATAGTTATCAATCCTTTCCGCGTAATCAAGAGGGTCCAGGCGCCATTTTTCTCAACATCGCTGTGAACACCAAAGCACAGACGGGAATAGATGATACCCCCTACTTGAACTGAAGCTCGAAGAGGGCGTGTCCACTACGTGTGCGACGTCTTCCAACCTAATGTCAGGTTGGACTATACCGCAGTATTATATGCTACTTCAGCGGAACGAAAGATGTTGGGCACTCCCAGGCGTTGGAGAGCGTGGATCTGGATCAATGCAATGGTAGCATAAACAGTGACCAGTTGACGCTGTTTGACCCGCCCTGAGGCGCGTAATATTGTGGATACCAGCGCTTTCAACGATTGAGTGTCAAGTTCGGAGTGGACGAATGCCTACTTCTCGTGACTAATCTCCGAGAGCTACCGGAATTTGTTGCTAAGAGCACAGTTATTGGATTGGGCAGACGAGGTGATTGGTAAAGACGTTCGGAGTGGGCGAATGCCTACTTCTCGTGACTAATCTCCGAGAGCTACCGGAATTTGTTGCTAAGAGCACAGTTATTGGATTGGGCAGACGAGGTGATTGGTAAAGACGCCGCTCTGGTGAATGGCGGCTGCGTGACCAAGATGCGTTCGCCAGGTAAAGTTGGACAATAGAGGAGAGGGAGAGAAGAGGAAAAGGGGTGAATGTCAGAGAGGAAGAAAGGCGCGAGTGGGAAAGGAAGTGATAAAAGCGGGCACGAAGGAAAAGAACGAGATGACCGGCGGCGGGGTCAACTGAGGCTGATACGGCGAGTCGTGCTGGCGACGGCGGCGGGGCTAAGGACTGCGGCGAGTCCGACTCAAAAGCGCTTGCGACGAAAGAGAAAGAGAGCGACCACGGCGGGCCTCACAAACAGAGCTAACTGAAGGGGAAAGAAAGTTGATTGTCCCGATAGTGGGAGGTGTGAGTGTTTATATACATGTCCGGGTACCTACGACGTCCCTAAGATTAAAGAAATGGCTTGTAAGAGCCAGTAGATCCGAAGGTGCTGTTCATAGAAGGAAAGGGAGAGAAAGAGAGAGTGTGTGTGTGTGTGTGTGGCAGTGCGCGTCGATCGACGAACGCGTCGGCAGACGAGAGGCGGTGACGGCGAGGTCGGGCTTGGTCCGACGCGGAGGCGATGAGGGCGGGAAGGAGTGTGATTGGCGGTGATGATGATAGCGATGGTGCGGCCTGCGCATCATTGTCTTGAGTTGCGGACGGACATAGGAGCTTGCGGCAGCGAGGGTGGTTGAGAGGAATGGATGAGTCAGTGATGGGTGCCGTCGCTAGCGCCTGACGCGCGTCTAGGTCACGCGTTGCCCAACGCGGGGCCGTACACTGGTCCTGGACGACTGACTCAGATGTGAATATCTGGACGCAGATTCCTTTGCATAAAAAGGTACGGAAAATGCACCTGGACCTTTGATACACCAGCGTATCTGAAATCTCCCTACACTCAGCAAAGCTATGGCACCTTCCGAGCAGCAAGTCCTGTGGTTATCAGAGAAAGGCGGACCATATCAGATTGGTCACAAAGAAGTACCTCGGCCAGGACCTGGCTTCGTCCTCGTCAAGGTCAAATCATGCGCATTGAATCCCGTTGACGTATATAATCAGCTCACTGGAATACTCGTCGACAAGTACCCGTATATCGGGGGAATTGATGGATCTGGCACGGTGGAGCAGGTCGGAGAGGGCGTATCGGAGCTGAACGTCGGCGACCAAGTGTACGTAGGCCGCGCATCCCCTTATCCAACTAACGAGGCACTTCGCGCTGACTTGAAGTCAATCACAGTTTCTTCCAAGCTCCCCCCTTTGTGCAAAACGGGGGTACATTCCAGAATTATGTCCTCGTAGACGTGCCGCTGATTGCCAAAGTATGTCTTCTCTTTGTCGTCCATATGGGACATTGGACTCATCTTACTGGTTTTGGTAGTTCCCGAAGAACTTGACGTTTGACCAGGTGTCGACGGTTCCTATCGGCTTCGCCACTGCAGCCATCGGGCTTTACCAAGAGAAGAGAGAACACGGCGGCGCTGGACTCGTTGCTCCCTGGGTGGATGGTGGACGTGGGAAGTATGCTGGACAGGCGATATATATCCCGGGCGGCTCCAGCTCCGTCGGCCAATATGGTACGTCACCTCGCCAGAGGGTAGAGCTCTATGCTGATGAAATTGTCTTCAGCACTCCAGCTCGCAAAGCTCAGTGGTTTCGGCCCGATCATCACAACAGCCTCAGCTCATAACGAGGGTCATTGCCGCACCGCAGGCGCTACTCACATTATCGACTACCACGCTACACCTTACACTTCGATTCCAGCTGTTGTCAAAGGGATAGCGAAGGGGCCCGTAGGGATCATATTCGACGCGATTTCGACGGAAGACTCGCAGAAGGCAGATCTAGAAATCTTGGAGCCCCGTGGGAGCCTTGTCCTCACACACCCCCCTGCAATTAATATATCGCCTGAACAAGAGGACAATCGGTGGGTTGTCCAAACGTACTCAGCACTGCGAGGCTGCGGTCACGAGGAGTTTGGGAGGGTAATGTACACCGCACTCCCTGGCTTGCTGGCGGACGGCTCGATCAAGGTATGTTGTTGTTTTGTGGTATGAATGGGCGAGTATAACGCGCTTTGTCAGCCTAACAAGGTCGAACTGCTTAAAGAGGGATTGAAAGGGATACCAGAAGGTCTAGGCAGGGTCTCAGGTGGAAAGGTTAGCGGTGTGAAACTTGTCGCACGTCCTGGAGAAACTCCTGCCGCTTGAAGAGCCCAGAATTAACTAGATAGATGGTTCTGATTGTGTAATAAGCTGTTGCTCGAATAGGAGAAAGAACGGTGTTACATAAATGAACTCGGATAGAAAAACTCTCAATGGCCCCAGCGGAGAAGTAAATGACGCGAGTCGGCAAGAAAATCCAAGTAGCATGTCCACTTGTGCTTGTGTCTCGCGAGTAATTTCGAGTAAATACATTCATCTGCAACCATCACATGATGATCATTGGATGAGGGATAAAGTGCATAAAGTACGACCTTGCTGCGAATCATAGGACCATTTCGGAACCAGTAGTAATCGTCTACAACAGGGGTGACCACTTCAATGATACGAGTAGCACGTACAACGGTACAAAAGTGGGCCAGCGGAAACTTCAGTACGTTACGGGAGCCTGAGAGTCGACCATACGAACAGCCACATAGTATCGGACCCAGAGATAGGGCTTTCGGGGGATTCGTGTACTCGCTTGGGATGGCACGCGGTATTATCGAAGAAAAGTTTCGAGGGCGAGCCAAATGCGGTGTGAGACTGATACGGTTGTAGGTCACGTGGTCGCGATGCCTTGCGCGTGTTGGCCCGCCAATGGCCGTGTTTTGCATCGACTTCGACTTCCGCTTCCGCGGCCGAGCGTACCTTTCGCCCAGCATGCCGACAATGGAGGTGTATTATGCTGGAAAGTGCAATCAGCTTGAAGCTACTGTTTTCTGTGCAACTTTTCAAAACACATAACCACAATACCCTCACATTTAATGCCGATTCCCCTCATCATCCGTTTCGACTCCGATTCTCAAGCTCCCCCTTATTTCAAGCAAGAGTTGTTTCCTGCGCTCCAACTCAGCGAACGTGTATGCGCTATCTCGATTAGCAGCTGGTGTTCCGGTGCTCTGGAGTTGCGGAAAGCTCTTGATAAAACATGTCCGGTGCTGGAGACCCTTTCACTCTCCGAGCATCGCGAGATACAAGCGCTTCCAGATGACTTTGTAGGCCCCCAGCTCTGAGTTCTCCACCTTCAGAATACCACTATTCGAAAGGGGTCGTTATTATTGAGCAACGCCACAAACCTATCATCTCTTCGCCTCGAGCTCATCTCGGCCTCTGGCTACTTTTCCCCTCGATGCTTGGTGGAGCGTATTGCACGCATGCATCACCTCGAGAATATTTCCATCAGTTTCCACCCTCATTTGCCTCTCCTTGACACGGCAACAGAATTGTTGGATACCCATATTACCCGTGTTACCCTCCCAAGGCTCTCAAGGCTCATATACATCGGTTTCAGCGCCTTTCTGGAGAACATACTGGCCCGAATCAGCACTCCTTTTCTCCAAGACTTCCGTTTTACGCCTTTCCTGGGGGTACCCCTCACCATATACAGTATGCCAGCCTTCTTCTGTACAATCCAGAACCTCAATATTCGGACGGCAGTGGTTACATTCATCTCACCATTCGTAACCATCACCTACCACCCGGAGTAGCCCTCTGTCACTCTGCCCTATCTCCAATTTTTTCTCACTGCTAACGCACTAGCCGGTGCAGCGGCTTCCGCGGTACAGATTTGCAGTGCCATTGCAACTGCTCTTCTGGTCGTGGAGAACCTTCAGCTCGTAGTTCATTTTGATCCCTCATGCGAAGCCTCGTGGGAGTCAGACCATCTCCAACCTCCATTCTGGCACGCATTACTTCGGTCCTTTGGGGGCGTGAAGGCACCTGAAGTAGACATAGCCCTCGCAACGGAGCTTTCCAGCGCTTTGGACCCGAATAATGGGGCAGTAATTGAAGAACTGCTACCCGTTCTACCCGAGCTCATTGTTCTGTCTCAGGGTGGCCTAGTTCATGAACCCTTTTCGCCATTTTCCTCATTTATCCACGCCCGTCGTTTCTCCGGCCATTCGGTAGACTTACGAGTCATCCAGGATCGCTCCATAGTTCGGCAGGCACCCTCCATTTCCTGGACTTTTGATACCTTTTTTAAATGGAAATGAATCGCCGTTATCATGAAAACACTAGGATATGTTACCTCAATCTTTTTCTCCTTTCTCATGAGAAATTCAGGAAATGAAATCCCTGTAAATATATGCCTTCGAACCACTTTGTCCGACTCCATACCCTCCCTGTCCTTACATATTCTGCATCTGATCCCTGGTTGATTGCACAAGCCCTTCCCTGATCCAGTACAGCTTGTCTCACCCCTTCAAGCCGAGTTGTTCTGATACTGATTATCTCGACATGGTATGGTCCTGTAAGGGAGCCGCTACTGCCACTCGCCCCTCGCGCTCGCTGCCAACTGTCGCCGACGCACAGCCTCGCGCCTTTCCCTTTCGGTCTTCCTTGTTCTCTGTTACCCCCATTTAGACTAAGTAGTACAGTCAGCATGTAATCAACAGACTCGTGAATATATAAGAGCACCGCGCCCTCAACGAACAGGAGGGAAGCGTGTGTCGCGTTTATCCCCTTTTCCTTCCATTTTCGAACTCACAGCGTGGTCCCGTCTTGGGATCCATCGCCACAGTCCTTACAAATCAAGGCCACAGGAGCCACCGGTGACCCAACATCAATTTGTTGTCAGAAACCCTTGGGAAATTTGGCCAAAGAGATTTGCAGGATGTTCCTGAGAGTCAGGAGATAGCATCTTGACGGCTTTTGAAAGGAAGCACCGGGGTCTCCCATGAGAGTTAATGCTCCAACTTACCTCACGAACGTGCCTGCTAGCACCTAATCACAGCCACGCTTTCCATTCTCTAGATGTGGGCCCTCTCCGAGCTGTCCGAAGATCACCCATTGTCGTGATATGGATCTTTTGTTGAAGGTCTGTGGTCGATAGCTAATCTCAAAACCCTGGGCAGACTGACGCTTTGGAGAGATTGCGGAAAAACGACACTAAAATATCTGCCTCCGGTTCAAGAAGATTGTGAAACTTTTTGTGAGGGGGGACCCTGATCCTGGCCTGTTGCTTGATAGAATCGAGCGCCGCATAGCCGACAACCCAAGGTCCATCAGTGGTATGGACTGTCGTAACTGTCACCCAAACCTTACTGCGATCGTCCTGCATCACACTCCCCCCTAATTATGGCTTTCATTCATGCTACCTCTCTCAAATTTTTCATCTAAACGTCACGTTTAAGACGAGATCGGTGATCGCCATCTCTTCTCTTCAACCTCGGTAAACGGCTAGCCGAGGCAAGAGTCAAACGGCCATTTTGCTAGCGCACGGGGGAATGGCGGCACATCGTTGATAGCTACGTACCATAGAATTACTGTAGATTCTCTCCACTATGGTCGGAACTAAGCCGTGTTACGTAGGCATGTTCAGGAGAATAGTATCCAGCATAGGTATATGCCAGTGCGGTGCGAGTAATTTGCGATGGTGCTCACATACATAGAGGCATAGAGGGATAAGGACTTTACAGGTCCTGGTCTCACACGCCCGCGCGACAGATGAAATTGGTCAGCATTTGTACAAAAAGGGTGAAAGGGGCGGTGATCACCTAATCATGGTTATCCTTCCCATATGATACGTGTTTCCATACGTGGATCGAGAGGCTCCACATTAACTATCAACGTATCAACGTTATATCAACATTTGAAAACTCAACGCATACGGCATCGCGATGAACACCAAGCACAGATGGGAATAGATGATACCCCTGATTCGAATTGAAACTCGGAGAGGGCGTGTCCACTACGAGTGCGACGTCTTCAAACTGAATGTTCAAGTTAGGTCGGACTATACCGCTGTATTCTATTCTACTTCAGCGGAACGAAAGACGTGGGGCCCTCCCAGGCGCCGGGGCGTGTGAATCAACTCAAGGTGGCGATGGAATAGATAATGAGGCTGACCAATTGACGCTACTTGACCCACCCCGAGGCGCGCAATATTGTAAATATCAGCGCTTCCGACGATTGAGGGGTCAATGCGAATGGTCACACATCTACGGGTGGACGAGGTGATTGGTAAGAATGCCATTTTGGTCCTGGACGACTGACTCATGTGAACATTTGGATGCAGATTCCCTTGCATAAAAGGGTACGGGAAATGCGCCTGGACCTTAGATACACCTGCGTATCTGAAATCTCCCTACACTCAGCAAAGCTATGGCACCTTCCGAGCAGCAAGTCCTCTGGGTACTAGAGAAAGGCGGACCGTATCAGATTGGTCACAAAGAAGTACCTCGGCCAGGACCTGGCTTCGTC